>JAQGBM010000511.1:0-13430 GCA_034698405.1 Symphylella vulgaris | reverse complement strand
AACTACAAAACTACCCGTTTTGAGCAGTTCTCTAAAATTCTACCAGAGGCGTGACCATAGCTGTTTCTTATCAATAGGTCTCATAACTCAAAATTCGATCACAGCGCCAACCGCGGCGACATGCCCTATTTATAAAGCTGTAGTGGTGTGCACACTCAGCACAGGGTGTGCAGTAGTCATTGTACTTGCTCTATTCTTCTAATTCCTTTTCCAGACTTTCCTAAGTCATTAAAAAAAAAACAATTGGGAGCTGGCCAGCTGGTGTTCTTGATTAGGAAGTTAATATAACTTGCTAGTGGGAATTATTAGCATGACCAAATCTTACGAGATGACTTTCATATGCAACTCACAAGGATTCCTAATATTAACATCATACAATGAATAAAATTTAGAAAAGATATTCTCTCTGAAGTTAATTTCCTACGGAGTATTTTTTAATTTCCTTACACGTGCAAATCATAAACACATTTTGTATTTATGTCCATGAATAACTTAATTTAAATGAATAACTTAATATAAAACGAATTATTCATACTTGCAAATTGCAACCCTAATACTTACAGTAGCAACAAAAATATAAAAAAAACCCTTTGCATGCATATTTTTGTACAAATTGATAATAGTCTCGTTGAAATTTTTAGTGGTATTCCAGAATGTCGTTCCCACCATGGAGGCGTATAGTTATATAGAGCGGTGACTTTAAATTATATTTGATTTCAAATGAATCAATTCAAATCACGTCAAAATAATAATTATGCTATGTGGCAAGAGCTTACGATCCTGCTCCTCTAGGAAGTACAAGAATTATTCGACCGCATCAACCTGCATAATAATATAACTCTGAATTCAACAAAATAATACTGTCTTTTAAAAGACTACTCGATCGTAAAAGAATAATCTAGATTTTTTTGAGAAATTATTACCCATATAAAAATTATTTATTATTCTTTTTAAAAATAAAGTTTGCAAGTACCTTGATTTTATTACGTGTGTTTTTGGCAATGGTGAATTAAAATCAAAATGGGTACGCGGGAAAACGGTATAACTTTTTGGAACATTGTATTAAGTTATCAGCATGTTTATGAAGTTCCCTTCAAACCCATAGTCATAGTTTTTCGGGGCCTTTAATTCAGAATGTCGTTCGCATTATTAAGTATTTTATCAAACTATATGAAAGTTTCTTTTCTTCCCCTGCTAATCCTCATTTTCATTGACAAACTTATATTCCTCAATCATATATTTTACTAATAACTTATGTAAAAAAATAGTACTGGGCTAATTCAGCACATTTTTTATCCATATTTGAGTTATCCCAATAACATCTAACTCAGCATTTGGGCTATAGATTTTGACCCAGCGTTTTTAGCATGAATGAAATAACTCAGAAGTATTTTCATTTCAGGTTAGCTACCCATAATATACATCCGTATAATGGTACAGAAATAGGCAAAACAACTTATTGCTCAATGAAAAGGATATTTTGTAATTTATACGTATGTAGGTAGCCATAGATCAAACAATCCGTTGAACTGTATATTTGCTCAAATTAAAACGGAGTAAACAGAAGTTATCGGGTCAGGTTAGGTTATGAGTATAGGCTACTACTCAGTCATCATATAAAAAACTAAGATATTCCTATAATATAAATAAAAAAAAAACCTTTTTGAAACCATACAAAGTTATTTACAACAAATATTGCAAATCTGTAAAAATAGCCTGCTGTAATATTTTTATTATTTTATTCATTTTATTAAAAATTATAAAGTATATTTATTTAATGGACTTCATAACAACAACAACAACAACAAAAAAACTTAAGTACAAAATACGAAATACGATAATACAAATCTTCTTCACTTTTCTGTATTATTACGCGAGTATGCAATTTACTTTTGCAGTATGAAATATTTATTTAATTATAGAAATTTGGAAAATCATAATAATTATAACAAACTTTCACAGTAATATCTCATGTTAATTTATTTATACCGTTAGTACTCCTAACCAGGGTTCGGAACCCGAACCGGAACCTTTAGGAACCGTTATTTTTTTAGAACCGGAACCTAAATCTAAAACTATTAAGAGTGTTCGGAGCCCTTAAAAACCGTTTTTTTTACCGGAACCGGAACCAAAATAAATAAGGGTTCTGAAACCTAAGTTATGCTCCTAACATATATCGGTGTAGGGTCACCATTTCCATTTTGAATGTTTTCATTCCTGATTTAGAATAGTAGGCTATTATACTCTTAATATAACTTAGCCTACTTTATATTTTTATACATAATTATTCCAGTCAAACATAATAGCCTAGCCTATACATGTATCGTACTGCAAAATATCTTTATTAAATTTCGAGATAAAAAAATTATGTATGGGTATGAAGAAGATTTGAATAAAATATAATATTTTTCCGAGCTATAACTGATAAGAATTTTATTCATTGATAATAAAAAATTATTATGCATCCAATACTGGTTACTTTAATAATTTTTATTTATTTCACAAATGGGCTATTTTAAAGTTTGCTGCTGATAGTAAATTACAAGAATTTTAAAAAATTTTAAACCACATTACGAAGTACACAACAGAAATATAATTTAGACTACAAATTATAGTTACAATGGATATAGTTACAAAATATTGTAGCTACATAGTTCCTATTAAATCCATTGATAATGATAGGCTAACCATAACATTACTGTGTCTATATTTACGACTGCTGTAGATGAGGTGACAAAAATCGGATTTAAGGATGTTGGGGCCTTTTGGAGGGCAAAAATGAAACACTTCAAAAAAATTTGAATTTTTTTCCTATGATAGATGAAACCTTTCCGCTTTGATTTCCGTTTTAAAAATTATAGGTCATCGAAGAAACTCGGGAGGTATGAGGCCCTAAAGTTGCCTATATTTAATTAGTGGTCTTCCCATTGAAACCTATAGCAGCTTTTAATAACTTATAACTGAAATACCTGACTTCAAAAACTTCTGTAAAATTATAAGATATATAATAGAGACAACCCTTCTGATGAGACTTCTAAGCTTATTTTAAAAATGATAGGTCACACAATTAATTTCGAAGATATAAGTCACTAAAGTTAGCATTAATTGGCTTCAATGGAAGCTACGTCATTTTACTCAACTTTAGAACATAATATCTCCAGATTTTCAGCGATGACCCCTCATTTTTAAACCGGAAATCACAGTGAAGGGATTTTATCTCTCACAGGAAAAAAAATTCAGAATTTTCTGAAGTAAGTTATTTCATTTTTATGACGTCATTTTTGACTGAAAGCTGTGGAACTGCTGCATCATAAAATTATGGCAGAGCAAAATAGTACCGGTAATGCCACAGCTTATTATAGCTAATATAAAATTTCATAATGGATCTTTATTGGGATGTGCTGATGCTCTTATGTCAGTTATCGCATTGTTCCGAATCTTTAGACAAAAAAAACTTTATTACCTTAGTGTTTATATACTATGGGCCCTATTATGTAAGTGCATGCATCACGTAAGTATTTAAGATAATAATTATTTTATCTCAAAAGACAGCTCATTTATTGTCAGTTATCAGAAATCAGGGATCATCCCATCATCATACAGATTAATACGGGGTATAAAAATAATAAGATAAACGCCGCTTTTATGAGACACGGTATAATTAATTAATTACCTGATTATTATTATTACAACAATTTCCCTGCAGCAGCTCTAGTCTGCATTATGTACATTATTTTTGTTAATTTTTTATATTACCAGTGGAGTAATAATTGCACCACTGCATGGATTGCACTGACTGGATCCAGAAAAAAAATTTGATCGAGGCGGAATTTTTTTTTCAAAAATTCAATATATTTGCAGGGGGTCTGGGGAAGCAGATTTTCTTCCGAATTCAAGTCAAATTTCGTGAATTTCAAGTCAAATTAACATAATTCTGTTAATAATTATGTCGAATTCGGATCCGATATTTCACTTGAATTCAGGAAAAAATGCTTCACCCTTCTGCAAATATATTCCATTTTTGAAAAAAAAATCGGCCTCCCTCAATTGTGCAAGTTATAGCCTAAATGCTGGGAAACAAAAACAAAAAAAAAACATAATTAATAATTAACACCAGTTTATAATCATATCGGGCTGCCATAAAATGAATGAGCATCATGAAAATACTATAACATGACGAAGTCGAGCTTGGCTTTTGGTCAAAACACAGTTAACCACCCGTCATGGTTTTTATTTATTTTATTTCTTTATCTTTTTCCTGCTTTAAAAAAAATTCGAACAATTATATATTTTAAATCTAATTCTAAAAGACTTTTTATGCTCACACACGAACTGGCGCCCTTGGGTATGTAGATTATACCTTTTTAAGGGCCTCTCCCCTTTTGTAGAAACGTATAGCATTCCCTGTATAGTTTTTTTGTGTGTGTCAGTGCAACAAAACCTAGTTTGCGGGAGATTAGAGACCTTCTGGATTCAAACTGTACGGTACGTAAATCATTGCATTCGTCCGTTGACAGGCCCCAGTGTTTGCTTCCTAGTCAGTCGATTGGTGTGATAAGAGAAAAGAACCAACTGGTAAAGGCAAAAAAGAGAAATACATATTATTACAAACCCCCCTGGTCACTTTACTGTTCCACTATATTGGAAAAAAAAGCTAATTCAAGTAGGCGAGTTATATTGCAGCTGCGTTTAGATATTTTTTTCTCTAAAAAACTCGGGCACGCTTCGATTCAGTTGAATTATCAAATGTAATTTTCTTATTTACAATGTTTGAAAAACTTTGGGCATATTTATATTTTTTCCTTATACATTTCTATTAGGCTCTCCATTGACAAAAATTTTCTTGAATAAATCACAACTGCCCCTCATTTCATTGTCTGGTTGTTTGTTATAAAATTATCCACGTTTCCATCTACAAATTTAAGTTCACAGAAAGTTAACAGCCTGACGCAAGCTTTATTGTGTAACTTATAGGTAGGAAAAATGTTGGGACTCTCATAGTTCTCGACATTTATTGCTGCGATAATGATGAGCTCCATCTGATGAGGCGTTAGGGTTGCTAATTTTGTCATCACTTTTAACGATGAGAAAAATCCATTTTATTAAGACATTACTGTCTAATTTATCCCGTTATAAATTAACATGACTTTTTTCTGAATACTTTTATACTTCATGCAACTCTAATTCCCACCACACCGCACAGTCAAAATTATATTGTTAATACGGAGTAACGTTGTTTAGGTTCGAGGTAACAAGTTTTCGTAAACTAAAAGATTTTGGAATTACATAAAATTTTGAAATTGCAAGCATCGCATCACATACAGTAGTTATGTATAGGTAAGCTTTTTCTCTAAAATTACTTCTTGATTGGCCTTTATATACGGTATTAGTATTATTTTTATTGCATGGCAACTATGATTTAGGCCTGGTCTTGAAAAATCGCAACATGCATTTCCTGTCCCTTGTTTGCTATCGGTTTTATTTTAAGCGACCACAAAGTCATTTTCACCCGACGACGGAGGTCGATTTGAATACTAGCCTATAACTTTCAAGGGATGCCATCACCTCTGACATAAGATTAAGGGGTGATTTAATGTGCAGAGATCAAAGGTATCTTACAGAGGGATCTGGTTTACACTCACACCAGAAAGAGACGCCAGTTTTAAGAATTTCATTCTCCCAGGCCCACTGCAATCTCCATGGCTCTCATTTTTCATGCCCCTTACGATCCATATTAACTACTCGTAAAGAAGATAGACACTTGTTTGGAAGTTTGGAAGAATTATGAGCTTGATTTTTGATTCTTGGAAATTGAAATATGCAGCTCGTTTAATTGAAGAGTATTCTCCTAGTCTCCTTAATAATTTAAAATTAAATATTAAAATATTAGTTTCTTTATAATATTTACGGAGTAAGATTTTTTGTAGTTAGCCTATTGTAAATTAGTAACTAATTTTTAACATTTAAAATTTATTCATGGATATCGTACAGAGAGCATTAAGCAGTGTAGTAATAAGTAAGAGAACGTGTCTTATTGTTTTCTTTAATTTATTTTAAGTTTTGATGCAGCCTATTGCTGTAATTAGCAATTTTAACATACCTAGTAATGCATGAATAACACCGTAGAGTGGTAGGTATTTTGTAGTGTATATATAGTAATAATACTGTACGAAGTATAAGAGTGTCGTATAGTGTGGCCTGTTTAGGGAAGATTTAACAGCTGCACTATATCCGGAGAGTCAACAAAATTTATGCGTTGGATTAGACATATTATGCATATGAATATAACTCATTGAAGTAACAACTGCCTTCCAGGTGTCATTAGACTCAACATATTAATTTGTGAAAAGCCTGTAATAGTAGCTTAAATACGTTTCGTGCCATAATAATGTCAAAATCTAATTATTATATCACATCAATATTTTTGTACATCTCAATCCATTTTTTTTTCTTTTGTTTCACGGGGTGAAGTTATAATCAAAAGGGTTCACAATATTTTGTAAATGTTTTCCTGCTTATTCTGAACGAAATTGATATCAAAAGCTTAATATGCTGTACTATACAGATTAAGCATTTCATCATCATCAGGAATCCCTTATACTGGGGTCGGTCGTACGAGTTCTAAATAGCAATTTTTCCTCAGCATTTCGGATGGGATCGATTTAAACCCCAAAACCACCCCCTGACTCCCGTCCTGCACCATCATACTCCAATGGGGTCCAGGGGCAGGCCCCCTTTTGGTGATCAGGGGGGGGGGGGAATATTAAACAAATTATCCAGAATGTTGCATTAGGTTCAGTTCTAGCTACCTACGCATTATAGAGAGATTCAACCATTAAAGCTGGCAGGGGCGTTAGGGGCTGCCTCCTGGGGCAGTATGAGGCGAACATTTTCTAAAATTGCCCTTACAGTGCCAACTGGGAGGTCCCACAGGGAAACTCCCGGTATCCCGGTGGACAGCAAGAACGCGCCTGACTTCATAAAATATCATGAATCATCGGCCACTTCTATAATAGTCCACTGTGTGCTCACCACTTTTAATAATAAGATGGTTGGCATAGGCTATATATCGGTACGGTAGGCTACATTATCATGTGTGCAGTTAGCCTAACTTATACTATAAATCATTCCACCGAGACTTTGCTGCTGTTCAATTTGTTAAATCAGTTTTATTATCAACGGAATTTAATGGTGCAGCATTGGCGACCAGTGAGTCATATTAAAATTCGAGATTTCACCCTTTTATACCTGACAGAGAGTGCACTGTTTCAGCTGAGAATTAACCTCATAGCCGTGTTGTTTTCGGAAAACAACACACGTGTTGTTTTCAATTTCACCTGACCTTATTCGGTTAATTCTCCAATGAATGTATACCTGTAGAATCGGTGTATTGATGATCAATTTTCACCTCGTGAGGCAAATTTTAATTTCCCTCATTTCATTCGGGAAATTAAAATTAGCAAAAAAAATCTCACTCGGTGAAAATTGATCATCAGTGAAAATACACCTCCTCTACAGGTACCGTACATTACAACTGATAAGATAACTAATTAACTACATCGAGTATTTAAAAGAATAATGTAATTCAATACGGTTACTTATTGAATTATAACTTAATATCGTACATGTAAGTTATTAGAAAATATTTCATATTAATTAATACAATAACCAAATTTTGTTTGGTTAGTATGGGGTATATAACAATATATAATTCACACATTTATTTGCTTGATACGAAGTACATTGAAATTTTTATGACACTATATATTCGCTTAGACAATATTACATAAAAATATAAAATTTATACTTACCAATGGACCCGATTCACAAGCCTGCACTTAAAAAATGAAGTTTGCTTTTTTTAAGCAAATGACATCTAATTGGTAATATCAGATTAATTAATTACACAGGTGTTAAATTGTTTTATTTAATTAGAAGAAAGCTACCGTATTTTTGTTCTAGTTCGAATTAATTGTCCACACTTATACCAATTAAAATAAAATGATTATGCTCGTAATGTAGGTTATAATAAAAAGGGGTCTACTGTGGGAGACATAGCCTACTAATTTTATAAATGCATGAATTTTTTTGTGACGATTGTTCAATGACAAGTTTATTTTATGGCTTATACAAAATAATAATAGTGCATGGGCCTAAGTTATGTAACTTATACTTAAGATAATAATGTTTTAATGCGAATTTTCAAAAAAGTTATTTTACTTAACACATCATACTATACCCATGTATTGAACTCTCTTTCAAGCTATAAAATAATTATTTTCTTTCACAAAATAAATAGACCGTAAAATTTAAAGTACAAAATAATGATATTGTCGCAGAAGCACAAGCCAAATACTCCATATAGCCTACTAACTTATCATTATACATACAGAAAACAATTTTTAATCAAACTAATTAAATCACATTGCTAATAAATCAACATCTGCTTATCTCGCCATTCATTGATGTTAATGTTGAACGAATAAAAAAAAAATTATCTGGAATTATTTTTACAGATACAAGGAAAATAATATTGCTTATTTAATTAATTAATTATTTACTTCGGTCCTATTGCAAAATAACTTTATGAAAATATTTTAATGACCTCACGACACTTAACTAATGCTTCGGCATCTACGAAAAGGTAGTCATTGCATCAGTTATACCTTAATTTTGGATCTTGTTCATTAAAATGAAAAAAAAAATTAAATTAATGTCGGAGGGTTTTGAAAGATTTATGTCTCAACGTGAATGACATAAATCAGTCAAGTTGATAGAAAAGCTTGGTCTTTGCCAGAATATTTTTTATTCGATGGAAAAAAAGGTAGCGGCTATATGTATAAATTGTACATATACACAGCATTATACGTTTGCTCCGAGCGGCTCCGAGCCAGTTAGGTTATCGTGAGAAAGGCCACTTTTGATAACAGACCTCCCAACTTGGCATATTTGTTTAAACCTTAATTTAGATTCACATGCCTCTTCCGTTGGCAGGGTTATCTTAAATGTTTTCTTAACAAGTATTGTGCATTTAACGTCTCCTTTTAACAAAAATATGTATAGCCTATAAATATAGCCTATACTGATAGTGATATACAAATTTAGGCTATAAATAAAATACGCACTATGCACTAACTTATTAGAGTGTTGTTTATTTAGAACTTGTGGGATGGGAAGGATCTCAACTAATTGACCGTTTTTGGGGCAATGGGTATAAGCAAGAATATTATTATATAGACTCATGGTATAAGTTATTGATGAGATTTTTTATAATAAGGTTATGTTCGGATATTTTTATATTTTGTATTATCATAATATGATAATATAAAATATTTCATATTATTTACATTTATTTACAGAAAAGTTAATAAAAAATAAAGCATTAAAAAACTAAATATTAAAAATAACCTAAAAAACAGTATTTAAGGGAAAAAAAACTAAAGTGTAAAAATAAATAACAAAATTAATACAGTAAAAAAATTTAGCCTAATCTAATTTTTACAGTACCTTGCTGGGTGAGGGAAGAAAATTAATTTACACATTAATTTGTTTCCTCTCTTTAAATTTTTATTTTAGTTTTTTTTACTGTATTAATTTTGTTATTCATTTTTTACACTTTAGTTTTTTTTTCCTTAAATCTTGTTTTTATATACAATTTTTAATTAGTTTTTTTATGCTTTATTTTTTATTAATGGTAACTTTTTTGTAAATAATATGAATTATAGTAATTTTTATTAAATTTTAAAGAAATTAAATATAAAGTAAAGATAATTAATTAATATAATAAGTTACCGTAATCAGTAATGACCTAAGACGGCAGAAACAATAAAAATAATTAGCGATATAACTTACTAATAATAAATAAGTAAATAAAATAAACACTGACTCGTGAGAGAAATCTGTAAAGAATTAATCACCATTTTATTATTATTATAATTAACTTTTGCAACTAATTTTAATACTCACCTGATACCTTCCTGCAGCTTAAAAATATTTAAAAAGTTTAGTTTTTTATAACATAAAAAGTTACCATCTACAATATACTTTTCTACAATAAAATAATATAACTTAAATATATTGGTAACGGATGTACTGTAATGCAAACAGATCCTAAAAATCATTATTTTCATTTGGCTTTTGAATATTTTGGCTGTGCCATCTAAGTTATATTTTTTTAAAACCATTATCATAAGTTGTAACTATAATAGCCTAAATATAAGTTTGATCGGTGCATGACATTCGTTTCAGCAATTATAAGAAATTCACTTTTTGACTTTTGTCTAACAAGTCATTATAATAAATTGATTGTATAATAATAATATTGTAAACATTTCTCATACATCTGACTTGTTAAAGTTTATGAAAAAAACGTAAAACTAAAGTGCAATTATACCCAATAAAATTATCACCAAAACGTTTGTATATAGGCTACCGTATTATTTTGCATTTGTGTAAAGTGCAAAAAATATTAAACTATATACTATAATAGTAGTTTAATATTTTTTGCAATTTATACAAATGCAAAATAATACGGTATACTTCTTTTATTTTCATCGTGATATTTTGCATTTGTGTAAAGTGCAAAAAATATTAAACTATATTAATATTTTTTGCAATTTATACAAATGCAAAATATCAAATAAAAGAAGTTATTCTGATTTCTGATAAAAAAAATCTCCTTATATAATATTATAAATTACGATTGTACGAATACGCTATAAAAAATATTGGAATTTTTTTCTCTAAAAAATAAAAGGGGGTGGGAAATAAAACATATGTGATATTGATTTTTAGGAAATGCATCTTTGAGTAAATATAGTGTCGGATCTCATTCTATTTTCAATCACGGCAGTTTTTTCTCTATTTAATTACATCTGTTACCAAAATTTATAACTGTAAGCTTTTATGCCTCCTCCTGGAATATATTCCTATATATTCCTAAAGCATTTTCGGTTATATAGGGCATTCCCCCTCTTTTCTGGATTTTTTTCTCCCCTTTTGATAAGGCACTCTTGACACTATAATCAATATTATATACAGTTATCCGGTCCCAAAGTTTATGCCTTCGGTCCGCTGATATGCTCTTCTTGTGCACATTTCCTGACACACAGGGCCCAGATAATGGATTTGATCAATATACGTCATTCGGCCGATTAACCCTGGAAAAGATAAGAAAAAAATCATTTACTACTTAAAGTTCAAGTAAACAAAAGTTTAATGTGAGTCATAGCACATTAATTTCTGATAGCACTTTTTTTCTTAAGAGAAAAAAAACCAAAACAGTAGCCTAGAAAATCAGTAGCCTAATAAATTAGAAATGTTACTAACTTATTTCTTTGCATCATCTGCGAATTCAAAGTAACTATAATTAAAATAAAATTTTATTATATTCTCCGGATCCATAGATTTCTTTGATTATAAGTTAAGCTGGATCGTAGGAATTATTTTAAAAAATTCAGGATTAAATTCACAGTAAGTACAATCAAAAGATAAAAATTAAGAATTTTTATTTCAGTTTGTTATTGATTTCTAGGTTTATAGTCTATTTTGTGACTGTTTGCTCTCGGATGCTGTTTTCATTTTTAAATTTCCCGCTTATATTTCCTGCTCTGGGTTAAAATTGGCCACGAATTTCTTTCTTAAATTAATAGTGAAAATTAATATTCCCTCCAACATCCATTTAAAAAAATAAAAGCAAGAAACATAAAAAACTATCTAAAACTATAGTTTTCATAAATTAGTGCTTAATTAGGCTACCATAGCCTATACTGGTATTAAGACATTAAAATCCGTACTCCTAAACTATAAGCACCTAAGAAAGAAAAGTTGATAAATTACATTTCTATATCAAATAATTTATTAAATAAAACAAACTTCTACATGAAAAACAAAAATAACCACAACAACAAAAATTATTACAAAGCATTATAGGCACAGGGCAGCGAAAAAATAATATTTTATATAATTATTAATTATATAAATTTATTTCTAAAAATGCAGCTGACATGAAGCTATTGTAAAAAAAAAAATTCTAATGACTTCTAAGATCAATATTTTAATAAGAAAAAGAAAAATATTCACATTTTATTTGTATATTTATAAGTATGATAAGTCCTTTATAATAATGACTTTACAAAATATTGTAAATTTAAAGATTTACATATTGCAGAGAATAACAAAAAAATCCAGTTTCTAAAAAAAGGTATCCCTTTCCTTGTGTTCCTTTTATAACCTAACCTAACCTATTATCTAATTTTTATGCTCAAATGATTGAATACGTTCTATATTTGTAACGATGTGGGTATAAGTTTTAGTTTTAGTCAGATCATCCAGGCTACCAATATTTTACTTAAACTATCGTGACTGTTATCTGACCAAAGACAACTTGCCTGGACGCGTAACAGATCTTTCGACTATCACCAAACAATGAGGTATTTGACATGAACCATGATAATTTCATATCTTCTTTTTTTTTTAAACTCATATCGTAAAAAGTTTTGCCATTTATTTGTCAAAAAATTGATAAATAAAATATTTAAAAAAAAATGATAAAAACAATTAATTTTCTAATGCCAAGGAGAAATTTTACAAAATTATAAATTATAAAAAAAAATAATAATAATATTATTATAAAACCATCAAAAAGATTATACAAAAATTTCACAATTTAATAAAAATAAAACTTTAACGCACAAATAAAGCGATATTACGAGTATCTAAAGAAAATTCTATAGATTGACATATAGCCTACTGGCAGGTTATGGTTTTTAAATTTAATTTTTTTTCTTAAAACCCATATAAAAAAATTACTAGACTTAGAAATTAAACAATCAAAAGTACTTCCCCAGAAGTAATTTGATTTACTTCAAATGTTTTATTCAAAATAATTGATTATACACTCTCGTAACGGTGTTAAAAGTTTTAAATGATAGTCTATAATTTATTTTTATCAATTTATTATATATTACTTTTTTGTTACTATACGAATTATATAAAAATCATTATTAAAGTTAACAATATAAATTAAAATGTTTTAAAGCTGCGTATGATCATGCAGCAGCATGTCTCAAATTAGGCTAACTTAATATTTTTCTAAAACATAAATTATAAAGGAGGCATATTTCTTGCAATTTAAAAAATCAAATAGTAAAAAAATTACACTGATTGTAGTGTAATGTGGGGATTGTAACAAGACTTTTAGTGGAAAATGTAATTCATCTCTACATTTTCCACAATAAAATATACTAACTTATTTATAAAGCGAGTTAAAAATTTAATGCAGCAATTCTGATTACAACTCACGCATCCTCCACATATTTTTAGAACACCTCTTACTACACACATAGTATATACTGTCACAACCGCATATAAACAAATGTGTAGTAGTACGTATAAGCAGAAGCAGCAACAGGCCGCTGATTAGCAGTGCT
>JAQGBM010000510.1:0-13432 GCA_034698405.1 Symphylella vulgaris | reverse complement strand
ATCCGGTCATTTCTATGTATCACACGTTCAAATCCGTTCAGCGGTTACAGAGATACAATTATTTAATGAGTTTTTTTTTCCCGTAGACGTAATGGCTAAAACTAGCGAAAATCGAGCGGAACACTTCTCAAAAGATATCGTGTATAATATCTCGTAATATTCTGCATATTATAGTACTACGATAACTCGATATATCATAACCAATAACCATGCCTAACTATAAAAATCCTTTCGTAGTTTTTTAATTTTCTTAATTGTAACATGCTGTTAAAACAGTAAGATATATACAGTAATGTTGTTAGAGTAGGCTACAGTAGTATTGAATTTTTAAAAATTGGATACGAGTCAAGTACCAGTCTCTGTCTCATAATCTCACGGACAATGTTCGAGTAGAGTATCATTTTTGGTTAATCATTTTGTAGGCTACTTATTATTTATAATTCGTAAAAAAAATTTACGGTATAATTTTATGATCATATTCATATCCCATGACCCATCATAATCAAGCAATGAAAAGAATTACTCGATTTTCGAGTTGAGCCGAGTATACCCCTATAGCAATACTGGATTACGATTCGATTGTGGATATCGAGTACTCACACTAACTCGTAAGTCGCACAATGCACGAGCATGACTACATTATTCTCACTTATTCACATTATTCTCAGCACTTATTCTCACTGAATAAGTTATCCCCTGAATTTTATTCTTAAGTTATTACTGTAACGCTGTAACTAACGCTTGTATTCTTTTGTTAACTTGTATGCTTCTTATTAACTTGTATATGCAAAACATTGGATAAAATAATAATGAAGTTATACGTAGATAAATAACCCAACTCTTAACCTTTTCGTAATTTCGCTTCACACTTTTCCGGAGTGTTCAAACTGTTTTTAACGTAGATAAGTAAGTACATATAAGAAAAGTAATAACGTCAGCCCACACTATACTTACATTTCGAAACCGCTATTTGAATTAAGACTGTAAAGATGTTTCATAAAGATAAGCATTCTTCAATTCAGCTGTTAAAAGATTTATTATGTCATTTGATCAGCATAACAGTAAAAGATTGTTCAGATTCTTTTAACTTAAGTTACTTCGTACTTGAATGGTATTGATGCTTTTAGAATAATTTCTTTCATCGGCTATAAAGGAAGAAGGGTCAGCTTTAATTGAGTTGATCGTCCTACATATTGACGCAATAAAATACCAGTGTTGAGTGTTACTATATACTGGTTAAACCATGAAAACGTGGTTAAACTACCTTAATAGTGTTTGGTCTAGTATTTTGATCCTATTATATAAAGCTAAGATATTTTAGTTTTCCGCTATACGATTTTCAACTTTTAAGTTACCAGAGCCAATTTTTACGGGAAACTATTTTGCGATAAAATCCCGACTGATCGAGGCTGGTACCCGGTAATGAATGAGTGGCTGCTCCTCAGATGAGATTTTAAACCGAGGTCCCTCTGTGTAGATCCCATTGTTCTCTGTTCATAAACACTAGCGGTTTTAAGGAGGCGAAAGGAGAGGGGGGCCGCCCCCACCCAACCATCGAATGTGCATATAAATTTCGTGAAAACTCATATTTTCGTAAATTTCTTTATACTCTTCCAGAAATTATGGCATTTTTTTTCCGCGCGCGATCCAAAAATTACTAAAATTACTCAGTTCGCCAAATTTACTCAAAATTTTCCCTATCCGTAATGAAACGTATAATAGACGGTAGAAGTTTGACTATAGGTTGCTGAAAAAATTTTTTTGCCCCCGCGGGACCTGGACTTTTCAACAATATACAAGTAGCCTACAGTATAGTTTTAAAATGTGCCATTTGCCATCGACCTTATTAGCGTGTAATAATTTGAACCTTCCTTGCACACACCATCATCTGTAGGCAAGTACTGTGCATGTTATACGTAGACTATCCAATATCCACTTTACCTGGCGGGTTCCTTATAAGTTATAGTAAAAAAATTGTCTGTCATCCATCACTTGTATAACTTTAAAATTATTGCTACTACTCGCATTATTATCAAAGATACTTATGTTTATTTATTTATTTTTCTTTTATATTCAACTTATTTAAATACAAAATACTACACACGTCTAACGCTTATCAAAATTTTCCATAGTCTGTAGCATTTCCTCTATTGTGATTGTTATGCATGGAAAAATGGTATAAAATCATAATTTGAACTTAAGTATATATTTTTTTACGTTTTTCAAAAGAAGAAAATCAATTTTCCCACAATAGTCTTTTTAAAAAATTTCTGACCCAGAGATGAGAAAAAGTTCTTTTTTCAAGAGCAATAAAATCACGGTGTCGTCGCGTACATGGGTCATCCATCAAAATGACACCGTTGCCAATTCACGACTCAATCAAGCGCATGAGTGCAGAGAAAATATGAAATCATCACCTTTACTTCTTCTATGCCGATGAGTGGAGGCGTGAAGTAGCAAAGAAGACCAACACAATTATCCGTTTTATCACTTTTGCCCGACATCCCGCTTCAAGCAGAACAGAAAGGGCCACAGCTCTAACTCTTTTTAACGTATAGTATGTTTGCACATAAGTGTTCCGTGTTAGTCTATAGTATAGTTAAAAAATAAACTAACTTTTTTCTAACCAAAGTGTAACGAAATCCGGGTGTGAATAAAGGTGGCATTGTGACTGTTTTTTTTTTATACTTTTTTTTAAACGTAAGTTAATCGCGTATTCGTAGATCGGAATTTAAGTAAAAAATTATGATAAATCTACTACTGTTTTTTTTTTACAGAAACAATGATGCAAGTTAGAAATATTTTAACCATTGTAAGCTTACATCGTTTTGTTTGACAGAACTTACTTATGTGTACGAGTAATAAGTTATTTCTATAATCGTAATCCTCGACTCGTCTTTACCACTTTTTTCCCTACAAGTACGATTCTTATTTCCTTACGGGTTAGTTACTTACGTTAGATGAATCTTTTACTTGCAAAGGGCAAGAGTATCTACAATGGACTCAATATAAAATGGTATATAATTTTTCTTACGAAAACTCTCATCCGATAAATTAGCTTATAGGATAAACGGAGTATAAATGAATGTTATTTTTCTGAACGGCATCGATTTTCCATCCCCTAACCTTGAGGGGGTGCTGTATCGTAAGGTCATCGGAGCAGATATTTATATTATCTGTAGCCCTTATAAAAATTAACTTAAGGGGATGACTACCCCGTACGATTCGTACTAAGTTATTGGTTTTTCTTAATTTTCATTACTTAAACGACAAACAATATTAAAAACAAATAAGGTGTTGTATTCATACACATTGTTACTAATTTACGATGGATTTGTAATTTTAATAACGAATGTTTTTTCTTTAGTCCACATTCCTGCAAATACAATACATTTTAAAATTATAATTAAATCTATCGTAAATTAGTAACAATTGTGTGTATGAATACGAGACCTTATTTTTTAAATTTGTTTGTCTTTTAAGCATGGATCGTATATAACTTACTACGTAAGTAATGAAAATTAAGAAAAACCAATATGGAATCGTACGAGGTAGTCACCCCTTAAAATTGGCAATTTATTACTTGGGGGAGGAGGGTGGGAGACTGGGAGTTCTCTGTAACTTAAAATCAAAAGTAACTTATCATAGAAACTTTAGTATTGCTCATCGGCTTTCGTCAGAGCATATACTCCTGGTCAGAGTGATTACCACCAACCACTTGGTTGCTCGATGGTAATTACTTTGATTTCACTCGAGCTAGTGTTTTCGTTAATGGCGTACGCGAAAAGGTTTATCTTGGAGACGAGGGGAATGGGCCTAAAAAAAAAGGTCGTGGAACAGACCACCCATCCTAGTACTGACCACAATTATACCTCTCCACCTTTTCTTGTCACGCCCGCACATAAATAAACCTCAACATCCTCATCTCTGCTACGTGAACCCTTTGCTCCTGGACCTTCTTTAACTGCATCGCAGGATTTAAATATTAATAACGAATTATAATTCGTTATTGTCTTAATATATTTTATTACCAGCGATGTACCGTATAGTTATTCCTTTTTAATTTTATATGTTTGAATAAAGGTTAATTTATACGAAAGCCAGAAATCTCGAGTGATTATCGACTCGACAAAACACGCAACTAACGAAAAATATGCTCGGGTGCGAATTCCAGCTGACAAGAAAAGAAGTCCAACGGGTTTAAACCAAAAGGTATATTCTAACCCTTTGGGTCTAAACCTAAAACTCGATCGGTTTTTGAACGTAAACAGACTAACTCCAGTTCCAGGAAAACGGGAAACGTATAATAAGGTGTATTAATGACATTAATGTTATGGTTGGTGATGTAAAAAATAATGTTAGTAGCACTACCAAAGCGTTTCAAATCTCTTTTATAACCTTCAAAATTTTAACATTTTTAATTTTTAAAGCTTATACCGTAATTAAAGATCTGAATCACACTCCTAAAAGAATTAAGATCACTGGCCTGCTGTTATTTTATAATATAAAAAAAAAACATTATAGGACACACAGACACTGGAACAGCTCAGCGCCGGATTTAACGGGAGGGGGGCGAAATTTCGCCCTGAATCGGGTCCATTATATCATTACACTCTTTTAGGAAGTACTTTTTACGAAATAAAAATGTAATAATAAAAAAAAATTATGTTTACATTTTTGTTACAATAATCTTCTTCTATTCGCCATGCTCAGCGCCATGAGGCGGCAATCGTGTCTCGTATCTAGGTAGGATAACGCTTGAAAAAAATTAATATCTTCGTAACCCTTGAACGAAAATTGACTTAATATGATACTTTACCAAAATATGTTCATCTCGAAAAGATCTATATTAGAAAATGTTTAAAAAATAATTGTGGGGTCGTCGCATTAAAGATATTCGAATATCTGGAATATCTTTTTATTTCATGCTGTGACCCCATTTTTTTTACGTTTCCGAATTGATCTTTTCAAGACGAACATTTTGGTGTATCATGTCTCTCCGCTTCGCACATCATCATCACAATTAGCCTTTTCCCGGTGAGGGGTCGGCATTTTTAAAGTAATTAGCATTTTTTAATCAGAACCGGCTTGCAAGGCCGGACGTCCGGAGAGGGACAATTTTGCCAGCTCAAGGCTGGGGTCTTTAACGTGCAAACAAATTCACAAATTCAAACTTCGTATTATCAAACCGTAAAAGAAAAAGGCCACTCCAGCAATCTAACGAAATCCACAAATTTAGTACAGCCGCGAGGCTATAAAATTACGAATTTCGATGCGGTATTTTATTTAACATGTTTATTTACTACAAGACAATAGGCTGCAGTGCATATAAAAAAAAAGCTGCATCTCGCATAATTTTTGTCCCACCCAGAGAATCAGTGGTGGGCAAAACGCAACGTATATAGCGTAATCGATCGTTTGTCATGTTGTCATTCAGAGCGCAGTACAGAATGTATGTGTATATCCACTCCGCCGGCATGGCATAGCTATATAATAATGTTAGCATCTCCTGTTATACCTACCTACCTATACACCCTCACACACATGCAGTCAAGCTGCATGAGCTTCCCCTTTTGATAATATGCTCACATTTCTTCACAAAAGAGGGGGAAATTTTTCCATATTCATCATATTAATTCGCCTATTTTTCTGAAGTTGTTTCGTTTTGATTTGATTTTTTAACGTCGCGGTCGGTAAGCGACAATGAAGATCATACCATAACCCGACGACGGAGTAAGATTTGAAATTTTCCTAGGATGGGTGTCACTCCTGACATAATGAGCAAGGGGGATATACAGGCGCGGTTTGAAGGTCTACTGCTGAGGTGGGGGGCGGTTTTTCCAAAAATTGAGAGAGTGCAGAGGCGAAAATTTTTGAAGGTTTTTTTTTCCTTCTAAAATTTGGTGAAATTGAGTAATTTTTGTAAATTACATTTTTCCGAGGCGAAAAAATTTTCAGAAACAAGTCAAACGTTGAAAATCTTTACGAAATTTGAGTAATTTAAACAGTATATTAATTCTGTAAGTAAGTAAACAGAAATAATTCTTACCAGCCTCAACCAAGATTTGAAATTAAAACGTAAGAATTAATTAGTCAGAACTTCAGAGGCAATTAGAGCGCAGAAACTCCAAGCCACTGGCGAGGGCAAGGGGATCTATACTGTGTTACACATAGGGGCCTTGATTTAAAGAAACTTTAAACTCTCATCCGGAAGTGTACGAATTTCACTCACATCAAAAATTCTTACCATCTTCAGCTTGAATTTGAACCACAAATTTGGGTTTAGAAGCTAAATAAGCGAGCAACCTCCAACCCACTGGTTCTGCATGTGAAAGTGCAATTTAAACAGTCCTAAATTAAATTCCTACAATATTGCATGGGATAAATAATATGAATCGATGATGATTATGCGTTTTATTTACTGAGTCTTTCAGACCTTTAGGACTCTATAACTCGAGGGAAATGGGATTAATGAAATGGTCGTGGAACATACCACCCATCCTAGTACTGACCACAATCGACGGAGCTTGACTTTAATCAACAATGGGGAGACCAATCCCCAGTGCCACTCCGCTGGTTGAATCGAACCTAATAACTTAGTACCTTATTGTAAATAGTAGGTCTTTAGGGGAGTGAATATTAAGTTAAAACTGAACCGCCAAAGACCCGGTCTTTAGTACAACGTACGTATTAAATATAAACATGATCCCGCCATGTTAGCCTATACATTCCTACTCCCAAATGCATGCAATCGTATCTAATAAATATTAAACGTGCAAATATGCAACAAAATCCATTAAAACGTTACTTTATACACTGTCGGCAAACATTGTTAAATAGAAATAGCCAAGCGCGGTTTATATTATTATTAAAGTAGGAACACCACACCAGCATGCTGTGAGCCTGTATGTACACAATCAATAGAGGTCGCGATCTCCATTAACATGACTGCATAACAAACATACGTATACGGCCGGAGTGAAAAGGGGAAAATGTTGATTTACATCAGGTCATAACCACAAGCAGTCTCGGCGAGACCAGGTCAACTCATTTCCTAACTATTACAAGCCGACGCCGAGAGATAGATAGCCCTGTTCTATGCGAATATAAAACCAGTAAAGGCCGAGTTATAAACATTAAAATTAAACAAGCATGGTGTATACAACGTTTTAAAGACAATATAACCCACCTAAACAGAGTGTATATGAGAGCAAAATAGAAAGCAATCTTTTAAGTTCATAAAGACCCAATTAAAAGCGACCGGAACAGTTTGCATAACAGCTAGCACGTACTTAATTGCTACTGTATATTATAATATACGTAGTATTAATAACTGTAGTGTATAGACTACGGTACAATAAAGTATTTAGGCCTAAGTTAGTTATTCAATATGTAGATGTAATACCGTTCTAAGTCATATATTGGCCTAATCTAACCCCAATATGAGAAAGGGCTCATGAAAAATTATTGGAAGGCCCCTGAACATTAATGACGTTGGATCGTGTATGACCGGCTGGTATATAGGAAATTCCATGCTAAAAATGAAAGTATCAAGAAAGTTGTCAATTTGTTTTCTTAATAAACTTAATTCTGATAGAGTAAATCCATTCTGATGATCCAATACCCTGATGGTTGCGTAGAAAAATACCTTTTATACCGCCTCACCAATAGAGCTATTGTGGTATGTGTACAGTACATTCTCTCCTAACCCAACATATCTTGTTTATGACAGAAACTGATCGTATAGCGTTAGGCTTATCAAAATACACACTTGACAATAACGTTGAGTATATGGTCGCTTATAAATCAGTGATAACGCGCTTCGGTTGGCCATATAAGCGTGATGGAGACGGCACAGCTATAAAATGTCTCTGGATCTGCAAGCTATAATAAACCAGCAAACGCAAGCTGTCAAGCAAACAAATCTAACCTATTCGTTGGTTTAAGCTCAACAGGATGTGCAATATTTATATTCTGCAATCAAGCATTTTCCCCCCACTAACTACATGAGCAACACTGTCTAAATCTAAACACCAAAAATTAATGTAAACAAGTTATGGTATCATTGTAGTGTCATCAACCTCCTGATTAAGTTTATGTTGGCTTTCCGTAAATACAGGAATGCAAGGTAGGAAAACCCCACTTTTAAGGGGCAAAATTATGTTACGTTTGTGAAAATCGAGTTTAATATGCTTTCATTCTGGGTTCATGATTGAGTTGAAGGCGGATAAAAATCCTTGACAAAGAAGAAAGTATCGCTAATATCCGTTATTTTGAGATTTTTATATATACATTTTTTTAAGTTAAAAATACAACAATATAATGTTATCGGTAGTTTGAAGTTTAAAAGAGATTTATAAAATGAACTTGTCATAACACGACCGCGGAGTGAGATTTGAATTTATTAGCGCATGGCCAAGTGGAACGACGTCACTCCTAACATAAGGATTCTTTCTTAATTGTATACAGAGAGCAAGGGGATCTACACAACGGAATTTCAATTTAAAGTTTAAACTCTCATCCGAAAGAGCTGCCAATTTAAGAATAAGAATGTGTTTCACTTTCACTTCACTATAATAAAAAAAAAATTTATTTTACCGCCTCAACTGGGATTTGAACCCTCAAACACTTCATAGGCTCGAAAGACAAGAACAAAGCTTTAACATTCCACCCAACCATCCTCTGATCTTAGGAATTACTATAAACTATTATAATACAAAATCTAAAATAGCTTATAACTTACCACTAACTTGTGCCTATTCCAAAATTAATACCATTCAAAACCTTTTAAAAAAGCCTATAATAATAATGCAACAGCTACAAAAAAGCTCTACCTAACTTACCTCCTACATAACTGTTAATAATATTAATAAAAAATAAGTTTCGAGATAACATACTCCTTCACCTATTCCTTATTACCATACGACCTTTTACTCTCAAGCTTTACGCCTCCGTATTAAACCTTATAGGAGGGAGGGAAAAGTTATGAAAACATTATCTCAAAATACTGTATAACTTATGCGACAAGCAAGCCTTTTATTCTCATTCAAAAATATGCTAGAGCCTTTTTATCACTATTTCTCTTTGCATCATTATAGCCATTTTCTTAGGCTTCTCAATCGATAAAACAATCCCACATGAAGGGGGATGAAAAAAAAACCAAAAATCGATTCCTTTCCCCTCCCCCCTTCACCCCCAATTTTTACATCATGTGGAGAAGGAAAGGGGATATTCTCCATAATAAAAAGGTAGTGGTTTTGTTGTCGAACATATCCTTTATTCAAGAATAGAAAGTATAATAAAGCAGGCAAAAATGCCCCAAGCTATTTGATGAAACCGAGCCTCTATGTTTTGGGGAAAATAAACAGTTTATGCATCAACCAAGCCAGGTTTTTTTTTTTGCAATAGCTATCCTCTCGAAATTCGGTGGTGCGAATACGAGTAATAGTGCCAGTCGTTTTATCAGCTGTTGCTATATGCCTTGAGGATATACGTATATCTCGCCATATTCCAGTCTCAATGTGTTCGCGCTCAATATATTCCTATTATTCGAGTACCACCGATGTACTGTAGCATGGTGTTTAAAAATGGAAGAAAGAGGTATACCCCCGATATGTGACTAAGTTATAATACTGTACAGGATGGTTCCAGATATACGGTCGTCAACTGGCCAGGTATTTTGTTATATCAAGATTGGATTATAATTGTTTTAAAGTAGCGTGATCCAATCATTGATTAATCCTTGTCATCACTCGGCACTCGCCACTGACATCTATAAGGGGTTCTAAAATAGCCTGGAGAGTAAGGGGATCTACACAGAGGGATGTCGGTTTAAACTCGCATATGAAAGAGCCTCGATCCGTTGAGCGAAAATGAAAATCATAACCCGATGACGGAGTAGATTTGAATTATTATTAAGCCAATAGGCTACATGACCAGGTGCGTGTTATTCGTCACCAAAACTCCGAAGCTTTCCCACAGGAAAAACATGGGGAGCTCCGGTCCGGTGTTTTTGATACAACGAATAACGCGCACCAAGGCGAGTTAGTGGTCACCAAAACACCGGTGTTTCTCCATTGGAAATAAATAGGAAACTCCGGAGTTTTTGGCGACGAATAACGCGCACCAGGGGCGCGTTATTCGTCACCAAATCTGTGGAATTTCCAATGTATTTCCTTTGAGAAAGCCCCACTTTTTTGGTGACAAATAACGCGCCCCATGGAGCCTCCTGACTTATGGGTTAGCTACTTAGCCGTTATGTGCAAAGAGCAAGGATATCTACACAGCAGTATTGACTCCGGTTTAACCTTAGACCACACACTGTGGTCTGAGGTTTAACTCTCATCCAAATTAAGCAAAAATCCGCATATAGCCTACATTTTAAGAACTTCTCACCAGAAATTCTTACCAGCCTCAGCTGAGATTTGAACACGAAAAGTTTGGGTTCAGAAAAAAGAACGCAACTTCCAAGCCACTGGTGAAATAAGGTGTTAATAACTCTTTATAATCATTAGGTATAATAGATTTAAAAATTGATATACGAATATCGTAGTCTAATGTAATCTTATAATAAATAATTAAATATTTTTCACTGCGGTTTGGATATGTGTACATCATTTTAGTCTGAGCAGTCTCGTAACTTTTAATACAGACTCTATACGATGTGGTTTTAGAGCTTATATGAGTGCATTTTAAAACCAGCAAATGGATTCTGAGCGACCTTTTAAAGCAATCCAC
Organism: Symphylella vulgaris; assembly: GCA_034698405.1. Classification (NCBI taxonomy): domain Eukaryota; kingdom Metazoa; phylum Arthropoda; class Symphyla; family Scolopendrellidae; genus Symphylella; species Symphylella vulgaris. The sequence goes on along the minus strand of JAQGBM010000510.1, from coordinate 2,695 downwards.
TCGACCGAGTTCAAATTCATAATTCAATTAACAGCTCAGTTCTGTTCAACGACCGAAAATCTCTCTGTGTTCACTGGATACGCTATTTCACATTTTATGTTATAACTTATGACAAAATGTGAAGTGATAAAGATCTTAAAACAACACTTCAAGACACCACCAGTGTATAGTCCATTTCTCAAGCCTTTTTTGAGATAAGTTTTCCAATTAGCTACCCGAGCAGTGAGGCGCGGTTTTAAGGTCCGCTGCTGGGGGGAGCGGTTTCCCAAAAATTGAGAGAGAGTGCAGGGGTCTGGGAGCGGCAGCCCCCAGGAACCACCGGAGGCGAAATTTTTTAAAGGTTTTTTTTTTTGAAAATTTGGTGAGATTGAGTAATTTTGGTAAATTGGGACCGCGCGAAAATTTTTTTCTGAAACAATTTGTCAAACGTTGAAAATCTTTACAAAATTTGAGTAATTTTTTGGTGAATTTTAAGCATTTTTGCCTCTCTTTCGAGGTCCGCTAGGGGGTGGGGGGGTGGGGGGGGGGAACCGCGCCTGCCAGCAGTTCTAATCAAAACCCCGACTATATACCACATATTTTTATTTCATTCTTTATGGATGAATTTTTCAGTGATCGACACTGAATGAATGTCATAACTCAATGAGAGACACATCGCGGTAAGCGCAACGAAGGTCATAACCCGACGACGGAGTGACTAGTGAGATTTGAATTTTGCATCAGGGACAGGATTTACAGACCTGTATGAGGGTTCTTTAAAGTGCAGAGTGCTGCAAAAGGAATCTACACAAGACCTTGGTTTAAACTCTCATCAGAAGGAGCCGTCACTTCAAAAATTTCCCTTACCCGGAAATTATTACCAGCCCCAGCCGGGTTATGATGAACCTTTTGGCCCCACGTGCCAGACATTCATATGTAAAATAAATTTATCACAGCTCATTGTCCAATGTCCAGTTACACTGGCTGCCTTGAATTGAAGTGACAAAATTCACTATAATATACAAACTTTTCGACAATACCCTTTTTATTATACTTCATGATATACCCTGCAGTATATAGTCGGGTTTAAAAAAAGCCCATCCAGGTCAAGCCTGACAACCACCAGTGACCGCCTCTCTACATCATGCCAATATGTGCGGTCAAGCTTGTCATTTATAATGGGCATTTATCAGCCGTACTGTATACACCACACATATAGGTGCGTGCTGCAAAAAATCTTCATACATTGGAGTTGAGAACGAAAATATAACAAGTACCTGTCATAACAGATAAATCCTGCAACTACTGTCAGAATTAGAAGGGCTAGAAATAGAAATTACTGCGAGGGGAACTTGCTAATTCATCGAAAATATCAACCAACTTTAAGCCGAATTCTGCGGGGATGGTATGTTTACAAATTGAGCATGGAAAGTAAACAAAGGGACAGTAAAAAAAATGCCGCAGCTAGTAAACTCCATAAAACCTTGAAAGACTGCCATTGCATTGCATAAAATATAATTACAAATTTGCTGTTACAAGAGTCACGCACGAAATAAATAAATAAATAACAAATAATGACAATATCAATATAGGTCTTCATCAATGAATGTCCCACGGGATGAAAACAAATAATTTGTTGGTATAGCATATAACTTACACTGTACATGTTAATGTGCCTACACGAGTTTATTAAAATCCGGTTCGAAGGACCAAAATGAAAAATTTACAGTTTAATTTGTATGGTATATAGAATAGGTTATATAGATCGAAAAGAAATAGGCTACTCATAATATTGTAATGTTGTCATTCGGAGAATTTTCTGCAAATATCGTAATTTTCTGGAAAATTTTCATTTTTTGGGGAAAAAAAAATTCCGAAAATTTCCATTGGGATATTGTAATTTTCTTTGAAATATTACCGTAAGTACCGGGCGGTAATGAATTTTAACGCAAAAAAAAAAAAAAAACTTTGTGGAAAGTTTGAAAAAATTCTTCTAGGCCATGTGAGCGTTATTATAGTCTCCAAAAACACAGGAGTTTCCTGTGTATTTCCAATGGGAAGACTCCGGTGTTTGGGTGACCATTAATTTTCGAATTTGTGATTAGAAAAATTCACACCTCTAAGAAATGGTACCGGCTGCGGCTGGGTACCGGTATATCAATGCAAACCATTTCGATAGATACAGTATTTGAACCAAAACATAGACTATTTAGGTTCTTTGTATTATAAACATACTGCCATCGGTTTCCCCATCATATTTCGTTCAATTTATGTTAATGCTCATTCACCTTATAAGCGAACATTAAAGAGGTGTGCATGCTTAGCGTACTCATTATCCACCGACTTTATTCCGATACCTGTGCTACACCCGTTCTTCAACGCAGCTCGTTTCTCTGCATACGAAAGACTTATTCTACAGTATATGTGTCGTTCTCTGCTATAGGAATAAATTGACTTTTAGATGCTTTATAATGTCCCTCAAATAAAAATGTACGTACATGTTGGTCGACGGTGATTAGAAGCTTTTCCAGTTTTTATTTCCTATTAACTCTCTTTCTGTCGTAAGATTTTCGCACGCTAAGGGTTAGGGTTCTCGCTGATTTTAGGTACGGTGTACCACTGTACCCAAAGGGATTATAGTAGGGTTTGCAATCCCGGACCATATTTTCAATCCCGGGATTTCGGGATTGAAAATTGTTAATCCCGGGATCGGAAA
>JAQGBM010000509.1:0-13438 GCA_034698405.1 Symphylella vulgaris | reverse complement strand
TTAGTTACAAATAACTTCCTATAAAAATACGATACGAGTAAAAGAGATCGAAAATTCATTGTTGCGATCTTAGTTTTATAAATTAGTTACAAATAACTTCCTATAAAAATACGATACGAGTAAAAGAGATCGAAAATTCATTGTTGCGATCTTAGTTTTATAAATTAGTTACAAATAACTTCCTATAAAAATACGATACGAGTAAAAGAGATCGAAAATTCATTGTTGCGATCTTAGTTTTTAAAGCATTTATCGCTTTTATAGTGCGAGTGACTATAATAATTATGTCAAGAAGTCTCATTCTGATATGGGGAGAAAGTTTCATACTGATGTACAGTAAGATTATTATTCAGGTCTCGTCCCTTCGACTTAACACTAACTTAATAATAATAACATAACATTGTTTTTCGACTATTTTTGGTCCATAACGACTCATAATCATAAAGATATCACAAACTACCGCATTGCAAATTACAATAATTCAGGAAAATTCTTTCCCATCACGGTACGAAGTACAAGTACTATAATACAAGCTACACTCGTGGTAAACATCATACGAGTATTATACAGTATGTAGGCGCTATAATAAAATAATAATAAGTCTGTATGGGGCGCCAATCATTCAGGCCAACTATATGTGAACCACCACGAACGTGCTGGACGTCGCATGCTCTTCTTTGGATACATAATAATGTCCGTTCATCCTGAAAAAAATTGCTCTTTCATTTATATACGTCTTGCGGAAGATTGGTTTCCTGAATAATATGTGTCAAGTGTGTCAATAACAGGGCCGGATATACAAATGTGGTTGTGGGAGCACTGGGCAAAAAATTTTGAGGGTCCCCAGTAGCCGCAGTTTTGAGGTAAATGAACTCCCTGAAGAGTTTGGTGGGGCGCCCCCTTTTTTTGTGGAAGCCCTGGGGAGCTTACCCATGTTGCCCATGCCTAAATCTTGCACTGTCAATAAGTACTAACTGATTTTAAAAAAATTAGTGATAAAGAAAGTCTAAAAAAAAATCAAAATTAACTTAAACAAGAAATTGTCCCTATACTGTACTTCCATTGTAACATAATTTACTTACGTATTTTATTTTTTACAGTTCCTACTTCTCGTCTTGTTTCTGACATGGAGTCGTGGGGCGGACGGAACCTTCGGGCTCCTCCTGGACATCTTCAGCCTGTTCAAGAAACACCCCACGACCCCACTGCCGACATTCTCGCCCCTGTTCGCCGCAGACCCGATACCATCTCCATCCTACAACGGTCTCTCTCCTCCGGCCAGTTATCCCGGCGGCAACAGTCTGGGCCTCAACATCGACGTCGGGGCCGGCTCGGGAAGCCTCGATCTCGGACTCTCAGCATCGGCCGGTTCGAACCTTAGTCCAGGTAGTCTCTTTACACCGGAACAGCTCAACGGACTGGCCCCACTCGGACCGGCACCAGCTGCAGCTGCACCGGCTATTTCATCAATATTATCATCACCGCCGGCATCACAGTCGCTTCCCTCGTACAATAGCTACGGTAGCTACGGCGGTTACCAACAACCACCACCCCCGCCACCTCCCCCACCGCCCCCTCCTCCCCCACCCCCACCAGAACCAACTTATATTCCCGTAAGCCTTCCACCCGATTTAGTGCCCCCTATGTATATAATGGCTCCAATGCCGAGTTACTATCCTCCCCCACCTTCCCCGCCCCCTCCATCTCCACCCCCACCACCACCTCCCCCACCGGCCCAGTCATATCCCATTTATTACGTTAATTTACCAGCTCCGGAATTGTACGTCCCTCCACCATCCCCACCACCTCCACCTCCTCCACCCCCTCCTCCCCCACCACCCCCTCCTGCACCCGCTCAAACAATATATTACGTTCCTCTACCGGAATTACCAATACCTGACTACGCACCTCCACCTCCCCCACCAGCAACAACTACTACTACAACGACCCCACCCCCACCTCCTCCCCCGCCATCACCTGATGTATATTACGTTCCCCTTCCCCCACCCGAATATTACGCACCCCCACCTCCCCCACCCACAACAACTACCACCACAACCCCACCACCTCCCCCTCCCCCACCTCCTCCATCTCCTGATGTATATTACGTCCCCCTTCCCCAACCGGAATATAATTACGCTCCCCCACCACCTCCTCCACCCACAACTACAACTCCCCCACCACCACCTCCCCCTCCTCCACCCCCACCAGCTCCGGACATATATTACGTTCCACTTCCCCAACCGCAATATTACGCACCTCCTCCCCCACCTACAACCACTACAACCCCACCACCTCCCCCTCCCCCACCACCACCTCCACCTCCTCCAGTTGCAACCATCTATTACGTTCCATTACCGGACTACATAGGTTCCCAACTCCCATCAGACCAATATATTCCAGTTGCGCAACCAGCCCCACCTAGCTACGCACCCCCACCCGCTTACTACCCACCACCCCCTCCCCCCACAACGACAACTACTACTCCAGCCCCTGCCCCTCCTCCACCTGCATACTATCCTGAACCCCCTCCACCTGTTTATGTACCACTTCCTCCCCCACCTACTACGCAAGCAGCTCCACCACCTCCCCCACCATCGACGTATGCCCCTGCCCCTCCTCCTCAAACTTACGCCCCGCCCCCCCTATACGTGTACATTCAGAAACCTGCCCCTGCTCCAGCCCCAGTTCAAACTTATGCTCCAGCCCCTACCTATGCCCCTGCTCCTACTTACGCTCCAGCCCCTACTCCCTCCGCCGTTTACATCACCCCAATCGTACAAACCTACAAACCCTATCCGGTCAAAAGCGATCCGGACCCCTACCCCGTATACTTGAACCCGTCCCCTCCTAGCATCTACAGTTCTGAGCCTCCCATCAGTAGTTCATCGTACGATGTCCCTCCGCCCCCAAATTTTTACGAGGGTCCACCTCCTACATATATCACGACGGAGGAGGAGGCCGAAACGCCAACAAACCCCACCTACAACCAGCATTCTTTTTTAGCCCCTACCCTTCCGCCCCCGAACGGCCCCCCTCTAAGATACCCCTCCCCTATATACCCCCCGATCCTGAATGGAACCCAGGTTTGTTGCATGGAAACTGGTGCTATAATTTATTATTCACTTATTATTTTACTAGGGATGTACGGATAAGTTCGAATAGTTAATTACCACCCTGATTTCCTGCCCTCTGGTTATCATCTAACTTACCGGGTACTCTTTAATATGTCGATCCACGGACCGCAGATACAGATAGATCGAAGGATAGCATAAAATTTGAGATGCTTGCTTTAGAAGTCTTTTGGGTGCAGAAAGCAATAATTAAGGATCTAAAACGGGAATTTATTTTAAGTTACACTTTAATTCCGAATTAGAGGAACAATACAGTATAGTTGGAATAAAAAATTAATAATTCTAAAATGCGGCATATTCTTCAAACCATGAATTGAACCCGAACTCTATTATATAATACCGGTATTGGTCTTTAAGAAATAATTAACCTATACGTACATAAAAATTAAAACCCATCGCCATTGTGGCTTCCAATTTCTTGCGGCATTAAATCAATTGAATTCATACGGCCGTATACCTTGATAAATATTGAATTATCCTAGTTCTAATGTTTACGGAGTAATTCTATCTTAAGTCAATATTATGTACCCGTATATAGAGTAATAAGACGAATGATAAATTATTCTATTTAATGGAATAATCTACTGTAATCATTCTAATTTTCATGAGAATGGATATTCGAATCGAACCAAATAATTATACTCGTACAAAAGCGTAGCACATCTTATAAATTTACTAAAGTACCGGTATATTTTTTTTTAATTACAGGAACTAGACCTAGTCTTCAGCCAATCAGCTATTCGGGCCACGGTCACGAATACGGATACGAAGACCAAGGATACTACGCAACAGGATACAGCCACAGCGGTCCTGGTCCCGGGTACGAAGACGACGAATACGCAGGACCGATCTTCAGGCCGACCACTTATTTCCGAAGAGACAAAATCGATCATTCCGCCTTTTATCGTCCAGACGACGAACCTGACTCCAGATACTTCGGCACCGGTTACGTCCCTAGTGGCTCTAGATTTAACCACCACGCGTACGTCACCGGTCCACAACCAGTCATTTCCAGGAACCCATCCTTCGCGAGCCGTCCGCCTCTCCAAGCTTTCAGGAGAGGGGAAGGGTGGGGAAAGCAAAAAACGGGACGGACCAGGCAGTAGCGTCGATCAAGCTACTACCAATCGTACTAAGTCCATCATCAAACCCAAAAGGGTCCAACTCGGATTCTCAGGCAAGTTTTTATATTTTTTTTTATATTTAGAAAATGGAATTGGGGGGGTGCGGATTAGAGGTGAAATTCATGATTACAAAACAGAGAGAGCTCTTTCACCTCTTTGACGTAATCGAGATGATAATACTCATTCTAAAAAATATGACAATAAGCATACAATAATATCTGAGTACGACAGCAGTCTGGCGCCCCTAGACTCCTTCTTTAATTCCCCGGGTTGTGCATTTTTGAACTTAACCCGCCCATTTAAGTTATATCTTTACCCCATTCACAGTAAAGGGAAAATTTGCAACTCCAATTTACTTGGCAGGACGGCCGAACAGGTATGATAAAAAATATGAAGTGATTTTTTTTTCAACAATAATGTTTTTTTTTTTTTCAGGTAACGGAAGCCGAAGCATCTCTACTACTTCCGGCAATGTTCATACTACCGGCCATCAAAGAATCTCAACTACGTCAGCTTCTGTCCAACCAGACGCTCTGGATATCTCTACTCAAGACGATGGACAAGGTTCTACCACCGGACGATCCTTCTCGACAGCTCTTGAATTTACCGGGAAAAAATTCAGCCGCTGGCGTCCCATTTCAACAACAGCCCTCGCCCCCTCCCAATCTACTGGTAGAACCTTCCGAATCTCAGTCCCACCATCCGCAGGAACCGATATCCCAGCTTCAAGACGAATCTGGGGATGGCCAGCAGAGTCTTCCTGGGACGAGTACCCAGAGGTCGAAGAAAAACAGGACAAGAACAACAGCAAGTCGACGTCCAGGACGAAAGCAGAAAAACTGCACAAGTCGAGAAGCTGACGTCAGATATGACGTATACGATATTGTAGAATCTTCGAGTTCTTCATTAGATTCTGTTCATCTTTTTTGGACAGTTTTAGTGCTAAATGTCATTCTTTACTATTTTTGATTTGAATTATAATTTTGAAAGAGTGCAACTTTTATAACTGTGTAAAAAATTCTAATGTGAGTTTCATCATCATTAATTTATTTTTGTGCAAATTTAAAGTTACTAAAACATGATACCCAAAGAGAAGACTATAAACTTTAATTAAAATTTTAGGTGCAACCGTGCAATATACGAAATCATTCATTCGAAAACATTAAATAGTGTGAATTATTAAGTGTGACTTTTTTTTTTTTTAAATCTTATGAACAAACATTAATTTATTCATAAAGATTGAACTATGTATAAGAAACACCTTGCGAGTTTTTCACTGTCGTTTTTAAACAATAAAAATGAGTGGATGTGAAACTAAGTTATCAAGTTATTTTTATAATTATCACTTGTATAATTATTATTATAAGTTATTTACTTGCCTAAGTGTTCATACATTTACAGGACTGTTTAGTGTGTACTTTTATTATAGAACATAGACATTTTCCATTATCAAAATTAAGATACATCACCGTAACATCAGTAATACCGATATTGACTTATTGATTTGCTCAAAACAAATTAATATCTGTCGCTTACCAATGCCACGCTGCAGAATGACATTCTAGCGTCTAGCGATTCTACAACAAAATAATGCGTGTTTCCATATCTTTACTGTTATATCGCTTATTTTTGACTTGAATCGGGCCCAGTATTATAAGTACCGTAACTTAAGACAAATCACTAAAATATTAGCACCTCTAAAAGAGGCTATACAAGAAAAAACCCCGGCATTCCAATTTTGATCTGAATCTGTGAATCATGAACAGAAACTTATACTCGTTATCTGTGCAACAAATTAATATTATTTGAACAATAATTGATAATATCAGGAGTATATATCAAGATAACTTAATACCCTGATAATTTTACCAACACACGTGAATTCTTAAGATAAAGTTATACGGAACTCTTCCTTTTTCACGTGTGGAGTAAATCTCCATGGTGTTGCCATGTTGGTTTCGCTACTTTTACAAAAACAACCGTGCTTGATTACATCATAACATTTTGAGTTAGGTACGGTACCGTATTAGGTTATGTAAAAATGTTATTCGTTTTAATGTTTTAATTAGGATAATACTCGAGTGAACACAGAACATTATAATTAAGTAAGTGTAAATGTTCACACTTTTACCTAAAAAAGTTTAATGAAAACTTATCATGTTATAAGTTTTAACTAACGGTAACTTATAAACAGGATAGTTTGCATTATAGTTAATTTTTAGCTAAAAGTGGGAACATTTTCATAACAATCAATGATGACTATAATTAATTATTATCGCTATAAATGTTCAAATTTTAACGGTAAAAAGACTTGTTAATGTCTACATGGTCATGATTCTACAGAGTAAAATAACTTATTATAGGCTATGTAAGTATACTCGTATAAATATTGGCTATTGATATTAATATAAGACACTTTTTTTAGAAATTCCGTAGTAAGGAGAAAAGAAGAATCAGTGGCATAAAAAATCATTTTTAATTTTAAAAAAATATTTTAATATAAGGACGTACGAGTAGGCTACATAATTATAAAATAAATCCGTTATTAAATTAAAAATGATTTTATGCTGCTGATTCTACTTACTACTAACACCCAATCCCACCACGGTTGATTAGTGTATAATCGATGATTATAGATGGAAAATGATGAGCTTGTTTGCGGGTCCCAAATTGCCTACTTTTAAATAATTTTAACCTTCTCTAGTTGGGTTTAGAAAATGCCCTTTGCTAAAATTTCGGTTCCTTTTTTGATGGTAAAAAATCAACTCACTTGGTTGCACCTGAACCAGCTTTTTAATTTCAGCTAATCGTCGATTACACTAATCACCGAATGGTGGGATCGGGTATAAATGTTTAACGGATGGTGTGGTCGTCGCCTCCTTTATATACAGTACGGAGAAAGTTTAACGTTCCAACTAACTAAGTATATACTGGTATGCTACTTTGAAGACGAAAGACATAATTTAAAGGAAACCTCGGAATATCGGTAGGCCCAAGTAGTGGGTCTCCATGCACTTAGCAAAAAAAAAGGTGTAACAGAGTAGAACTTCGTAGATTTTACGGTACATTGACGTACAAAATTAAAATAATGATCTATAATATGATGTATCTTGAGGTTTTTCATATGCTGGTGACTTGGTGAGGGATAGTGGCTTAGTAAGCACAATTCCGCTTAGACAAGGCCATAAAAACAAACCTTATAGCAACAATCAACAAACTACTGTACTTTGGACACCATGTTTGATGCCTTGATGCTTTATTCATTGTTGCTAAGGTTTCTTTTTATGGCCCTGACTAGTGCTGAGGGATAGTGGCTTAATTAGTAATTAAGCACAATTCAATTTATCGGTAAATAAAAAACCTCTATAGAAAGAGAAATATATAATAATTCCTTGGTGATACAGCTTGGTAATACCATCAGGTAATAAACTTACTAATTTTCCCAGGTAGAAACAGAAACTTAAAATATCCGCAGGAATTCGACCATTTCAACCCCTGTATAAAAAAATTCTCGATCTATTAACTTAGGCGTGTACCCGTCAGAAAGAAGACGTTCAAAGTTCGAATGTCAAACGCGTTGTTGACTGATAAATAATTTTATTAAATAAAATAATTTGATTAAGATTGCGATTTACCGCAAACGTATAATTTTTTATATGCATATAATGACGATAGAACGTTATCAGAAAAAGCGATAATACATTCGTATTCTCCAGGATAATTTTCCCTACGAAATGAAGAAACAGTTCCGCAATCCGCATTGTGAAAAAAACAGTATAAAATGTCATGGACCGAAGACGGTCATTCACACACGGTCCTCCTTCGGCACCATCAAGCAACAAAAAAGCTTTACATCTAGTGTAGGCTATTTACGTAACTTAACAAAAAAATGGACAAACACATTTTATTTCTGATTCTGGTGCTATCACCATATTCTTTTGTCAAGGCTCTTCCTATTGGTAAGTAGTAACTTGTGCGATGTTATATTTTAATTTCAATTTATAATATATAATTAAGCATTAAAGTGATTCTCTAAAAATAGTTTATTTAATTTTTCGTTAAAACTTAAAGATGTTTATTAATTATATTAGTCATTTCCACCACTTGTTATTTTCTTCCAAACATTTATTTTAATCGAGTTATTATTTTTTTTAAATAAGCTTATTTTACAATTTTGAGTAAAAGCAACCCCCCACAAAGTTTAAGGCTACCAAAATTGTAAAGAAGCATTTTAAAAAATTAATAACTCGATTAAATTACATGTTTGGAAGAAAATGCTAAATAAATTTTTTTTTTGAGATTCCAACACTACAGCGAGGTACGGTAAAGTAGGCTTGGCTCAGTTCTGTAAAAAAAATTGTTCGTTTCACAAAAATATATTGGAACCACAATCATGGTTCGTGGCAACTGGCAACGTGATTTTTTTTTTTTTTTTTTGAAATCAAATGCAGTAGGGTTCTTATTTGCTTCTTTTAATTTCGTATTTGCAACGATGCCATTTACATTTGTCATTTGCTATAACCATAAATCTAGACTTATGCTATAACTGATGCGCTTGCAGCTGTGTGCCCATTTGAGCAAAAGTAAAGATTTACGGAGTAGTCACTTCTGACTGGTATCTCAAACGAACGTGAATTCTCTTTTGAAATCAAAATTAAATAATGCAGTAGGGTTCTTATTTGCAACGGTATAGTAGGGTTCTTATTTGCAACGATGCCTTCACATTGCTATAAATGCTCTGTGCCCACTTGTGCAAAAGTAAAGATACCGTAGTCACTTCTGCTTGATATCTCAGATGAACATTCCCATGTCCAATTGTCATTTGAGTCTGACGAGTGAGTTATACGTAGGCAACAGGACCTACAAAATATCATTAGCACTAGCTAATGATATTTTGCAGGTCCTACCCATCAATACCCAGTCCCTGATTGCAGGAGATCGATTCAATTATCTATTATTATCTATACAACTATTTAATTAGCTATCTAATATTAATTAATTACAAATTTTGGATTTTTTTTCTGCAAACAGACTCGCAAGAAACTTCAACTCAAGAAACACAAATAACCTCAAAACTCGAATTTAGTCCAAGACAACTGGACATTGCCGAAGGAGAGATTGTCGAATTTACCGTTTCCCTGACGTAAGTTTTTCTATTCAGGATTTAACATTTTCGAGAATTTGAATTATTTTCTAATTTTTTTTTTTTTTTTTCATTTTTTTCAGCGTTCCTCCGACCGTTCCATTTACTGTAAACCTAACTATCGAAAATGAAAACGTTGTTGTAACTTCCACTAGGGAAATGGAATTTGGTCCGAACGTGACTTCACACAGGGTCAAGTGCGAGGGTCTGTACGAAGGACACTCCGCCATCTTCACATCTAACGTAATCCAATATGAGTAAGTAACAAAAACTCGATAAGATTTATTATACTAAAACTAATTGGTTCGTATTTTTTATTTATAGTACCAAAGAATCATGGATCTACATCTCTGTTCATCACTCTAATGTCATCAGCATCATAGGAGAAGTAATCGGATGGCTCTATTTTACGGCATGGTCCATCTCATTCTGGCCTCAAATCATTTACGTTTTCAGGAGAAAGAGGTATGGAAATTCTTTATAAATGTTTTGAAATTATTACACACCCTCAGATTTTTTTACACACCCTGAATTTTTTTATATCTTCTCTAACAGCGTCGTCGGATTAAGTTTCGATTACGTCGCCATGAATCTCTCTGGACATCTCTGTTACTGCTTCTTCATTCTTCAACACCTGTTTATACTGGAGTTCCGTTGTACAGGTATATAAAACTTAATCAACTTTTTAAAAATTAGACTAGTTCCCTTGAAATTTGGGGAACATTTTGATATGCAGAATATTTCATATCAAAATCGAAGTTACACCGTATACCTGTATTAAAATTACTGATATTTTTGTGTTGTAGAAAGAATATAATGACCTATATCCAAGAGGAATAATCCAAGTCCAAGTAAACGACGTTGCATTTTCGATTCACGCCAGTATCGCAGCGATTGTTCTCGTAATCGAGTGTCTTATTTACGAGGTAAGAGTGAATTTATTAACCCTATATTCCCCAAGATATGGTTATTACACCATAATTTTTTAACACCTCTCTGATTTTCAGAGAGGTGACCAGAGCATGTCCAAATTATTTATCGGGATGTTGAGCCTAATCGTTGTGGCAGCCGCTATTTTGCTCGTTTTGTCTGCGGTAGGAGTGACGACTTGGCTGACTTACCTCTACATTTACTCGTACATAAAACTTGTACTCACATTCGTCAAATATTCTCCTCAAGTAAGTAATAATTTATTCTTTAAACTCAAGAAACTTTACCCTCGACTGTCGCGATTTACGATTATCGAAGTTATCGAGTTGTATCACAAACATTTTGACGATATCGAGTTTTGTATGAAATAAAGTTAGTATCTAAGTTATATATTATTATCGTCGATAATAATATATAGATACTAACTTTAATTCATACAAATTCGATGTTATATGAGAGAAGTCATTGTGGATTCAAAAATTGAGTCTCTCAACTACACTGACCTATCTTTCAACGGGTATAACAACCAATCTGCTCTATATAACAACTTTATTAGCGATCTTGGTTTTTCGATTAATCGAGAACGTGTAAGTAGCAGTTTCTGATAGTGATGTTAAAAATATTGTTTGTTTGTTTTATAGGTGTATTTTAATTTTAAAAGAAAAAGTACCAAAGGATGGAGCATTTACACAACACTACTCGATTTTGTGGGTGGTTTTGCCAGCATTATTCAAATGTTTCTCTTGGCATTTAATTACGGTATGTAATTTATCATTATTTTAGAAAGAAATGGTATATTATGGAGCATATTTTAATTATGTATATTTTTCTTTTCTGCAGACGATTGGGGTTCTATTTTCGGCGATCCTTCCAAATTCGGCCTGGGAGTCATCTCGGTTCTTTTCGATACCCTTTTCATAATCCAGCACTACTGCATTTACAGAAATAGAACGGAACCAGAAGAAGAATTAAAAGAAACAACCATCAAAGACAAATCTCAGCAACTGAAAGAAAAAGATTGTAGCAAAGCCTAATTTACTCGAAGTAAAGAAAATAACATCATTTCATTCATGCCGTCGAACGGTGAATCTATTTATTAAATTGCATACATATATTTGTACATACTGTAATATTTATCATGTTGTAATTTATGGAAACTATTACGGAAACGGAAATAAACAAAAATACATAAAACTAAATTGGAATATAACTGGTAGCCTATTACCTACAGAAACATAAAAATAGTCTTTTGTAGAAATGTAGCTCTATAATAGGCTACTCGGTACAATAATCAATAAGGGATAGAATGATAAAAAAAATATACCATAACATACCCTAAAACCTTGGTTATAGTCCGCCTTCGTGTATAGCCCGCACTTTTAGTATAGTCGTGTATAGACTATAGACCGCGGTTTTACCTAGATCGAAAAAGCTTGTATAGTCCGCGGACTATAATCGAGGTTTTAGGGTAATAATTTACTCACGAAAAGGATACAGAAAAGGAAATCAAAGGGAAAAAGACCTACAACTATGTTATCAAATCACTCCATGGAAAGAAAACTGACCAGTAAATAACGTTAAAACCGAGAAAAGAAACGGGGAAAATGATCCTCGAAGCCGTATCAATCGCCACAAAGCCAGCGCAACTGCACATCGATAATGTTTTCGAACCTTTTGTAACCGGAACAAGCGTCTGTTGTTGTTCCGAAGTTTCCTGACGTGTAGTTTCGGCCTATACAAAAGAACAACAATTAAGTTATTTGCTATAATATTTTTCCAGATTTGTTATGCAACAATTTTTAAACTTCAAACATTACCTCTTTTTTCTTTAACATTCTGCGGTGAAAGAAGCTGGCAGTTGCAAATTCCAGAAACGAAGCAAACACCATTAACATGCATGTAAATAACCAGACGTCGATGGCCTAATGAATAAAATGTCTTGGTAAAATATTCCTTAAATCATACATGTCTTTAACATACGATGTTTCTGGAATGACAAAAATTCGCTAACTCCCTTTGAACACAATTTGGGGTATTAACTTACTCCACCGTAATTCAATACTCCCCCCATTCACAGTGAGTGTCTTCCCTGTTCCCCACTATAAAATTTTCAGTCTTGTACCACATTCGCTCGCATTCACCATTCACCTCATACAATAATGAATTATTATTCTCTTCCGCAAAATCCCTCTATATAATTAAGTTAATTCGCAAACTAGTACCGAATTATACAGAGCTGAGCAGTAATACTAGGCTACTAGCGTAAGTACTACCCCGTAAACAAGTTTAAATTTATGCCCCAATAATAATTATAATTTTGTCCATACGAGTATAAGGGTTGTGGGCGTGGCACCCTCATTAACATTTTCGGCCATTAGATTAAGTAACAGCCAAACACCAAAATAATGCATCCAACTTACCTTGACGTAAGAGACTGGTGGCAGGGATCGTTGGCTCTCTCCGAGTTGAGTGATTATCGTCAGGAAAGTGGTGACACCCAGTGAAGTTCTGGCACCAACTGCCTCAATGTCGAACCAAAAGGAGAGCCAGGATAGAACTACAATCAACATGCTCACGGCATACGTCTGCATCAGGTGATAGACGTAGAGACGCTTGAATACGAGGTTTACTTGAAGGCACGAATAATTACCTAAAAATTGCACAGCAGTAAATGAAAGTAAATGACGATACTCAGTATTCAGTAATCACTAATCACCAACTCGGAGAGAGCCATAGATCCCTGCTACCTCTCTCCGTGGTTTAGAACTGAGTAGTAATCGGATAAGTTCTATCGTGTGAGCGCAAAAATGCTCGTAGGATAGTATATAATCCTGTTCCAACTTCCAAGATATAATAAACCCCATGCATTGTGAAGATTAATTCTCAAACTTTAAGCTCTGAGCGAAGATCAGGGCTCGAACTTTTTTCTTTTTATACATTTTTTTTTATCAAATCACTCTCCAGTGTCCATAAACTCAGCTCCCATAAACTACTGTATTCGTATTCGTATTGGAAAATGGAAAGGCCTGCCGGTAATAACTTATAGCAAGGGTGGATAAAGAAAGAGTGCGTGTCATAATACAAACCCGTTGTCGCATGGTCCGAAC
>JAQGBM010000508.1:0-13439 GCA_034698405.1 Symphylella vulgaris | reverse complement strand
ACTAGGTTACTTACCTTGCTGCCTATCCTTATGGAAAATTTGAATATCCTTCAAAGAGTCTCCTAGTCCCTGTCTGAGTGTCAGGACGTCACTGGGGTCAGCTTTTCGGGCTCGTTTTATAGACCCTTGCTCGTGAATCCTGAAAACATATTAAAGTTCTATCTATTAAATATGGGGAAAAAATACCTAAAATTCGAGGATAAATGGAAATTTTTCTTACGTATCAACCCAGTAGATAAAATCTCCAAACACCGAAACAGCGTAAGGATTATCAACCACTTCCCCTTTAATCACAACTTCACGTTCAGTTCCGTCTAAATTACTCCGTTCAATAACGTCTGTTTTTGAATCACACCAGTAAAGCTTATTTTGCTAGAACAAAGTAATCAATTTGATTCATATTTTATGTAATGAAGGGTGTTCAAAAAATAGGTAAATCTTACTTCATAATCGATAGTCAAATCTGTGACAGCTTGGATACTAGAGTTCACTATAATGGTTCTATTCCTACCATCCAAAGTAGCCCTTTCGATTTTGGGTGGGTTACCCAGATCGCTCCAAAATAGGAACCTATTATATTAATATTATTATTAGTCCCTTCGTTTAGGTTTGTCTTAGAAGCGAATTAATGTAGTTAAAGACATACCCTTTGGCAGGGTGGATTGCTAAAGCAGTTGGCTTGTCCATATCTCCGGCTACAACAACGTATCGGTTTTTCCCATCCAATCGGGACATTTCGATCACGTCATACAATGGATTTGTCCAATACAGATTTCCTATAAATATTGATTATTATTTATTAGGCATTTAATATTTGTACCGTAGTTGGTCTAATTATGCAAATTAAGGCTAAAACACGTATAATGATAGGGAATGAGTTAAACCCGACTGAGTTAACCCTGTACAGAATTGGATTTGAAAGGGAAAAGTTACAAGATTTATTCCACAATAAGTGAATAATAAATCTTAGAAGAAGTTAAGTTATATGGGGCAAGAGTTCTTAACCGGTTCTTTACTCCCATAACCCTTATACCATGAGAATATCCCCCTCCTGAGTGATTTACTGGGACCCAGATCTTCCGAGCTATTTTTAGTGTGGTTTGTATCCGATAGATGTAGCTGTCGTGTTTTGTAACCGTGCCCGTTAGCCAGCAGCTCATATCACCCCCTTCCCTCTCTCAACAGTCGGCCAATTGTCTCGTGCTGCGATAGGCTAGGCTACGAAAGAGAGAGGAAGGGGGTGATGTGAGCTGCTGGCCAGCGGACATCACACGTGCTTGAGAGGGATGATGGAAAAAATACAGTGCCGCCATCTGGTTCACGAACCGGACACTAAAAACTGCTCGGTAGGTCTGGACTGAATAACCTTTTATTTTAGCTGATCACTCAGGAGGGGGATATACTCATGCTAATACTGTAGAGTAAAGTGTCCATTAGTTTCACTAGGGGTTCAATGCATAAATAATTCTGTATAAGGATGAAATAACATAGGATACAGAGGGGAAATGGATAAAGAATATGAATAATTGGAAATTATGAAACTAACATACGGTGGTTTTAAGTACCGTATATGGTAAGACTTAATTACTAGTTTAATATTAAAGAATTAGGGTTCAAGAAATTAAAACTACAGTAATAATAAGTTAAACATGCAATAGGTTATTTATTTCATGCAAATTAATGCTAACTACAACAGTACTATGTCTACTGTAGCCTACCAAGCGGGAATAAGATAGAGCTCCTTTAGGTCTAACACACAAAGAATTGGAAAGGTGCAACGTGTGTAACTGATAGAGCAGAAAATACATATAAATAAATTATACCGTAACATGTATAATTTAACATATTAACTTATATTAAGTTATTAACCCTGTAAAGACTGAAAATTATCAAGAAATTCTTTACTTTAATCTTGATAAATCCTGCAAAGTTAATTATAATAGCAATTAAGCCCGTACCTGTTAAGACTTTTTACGTAAGGCTATACCCAAAATTTGACTTACACCTCCCTGCAGCCTGCACCAACATAAAATGTGAATCTAATATATTTTAGACCACAGAAAAGCGCTAAATATTAACCTATAACCCAGCTTATATTATTTTAATTTATGATTTTTAAATAATAACTCTACCTGTCACCCAATCAACTGCTATTCTTTCAACTGTATATGAAATATTTAAAACTTGTATTACTAATTTTGTTTAGTAGTTAACTTCAAATACTATAACTTTGACCAATTACAATATTTTTGGTTAAAAACAGATAAAAACTTTTCCATGGATGAAAGTATCAATTGATTCATGAATACCATATCCGTAAGCTGATATTTTAACAATTTAAATTTTTAAAAATACAAGTTTAAGCTATTTAGGTACCGTAACTAATATTCATTATAATTATATCGTTGGAAATGGTTTAATTAAACCATCTTACGTAACTACTGTATACAGTATTAGCCCAGAGAAATATTCTTTAACCTTGGTGAACAACAATGAGGTCATAACCCGATCATCCCTCGAGTTCAATAATAGAGAGCATGGGAAACTACATTATTCAACTTTAAACTATCATCCGATAGAGCCGCCACTCCCCTAATTTTTCAAAAATAGTGTATCGGTCAAAGTTTATGTATTAAAATGAATTATTTTGCACTCAATATTAACACACGACAAACAAAAATAGGTGTAGAAATGTGTCCAACTTACCAGATATCCAATCAACTGCTACACCTTCGCCACCCTCTAATCCCTGAATCACTGTTTCCCTGCCTGTTCCATCTCTACGAATCCGGGAAATGCTACCATCTTCGCCGTCAACCCAATAAATATACTCAAGACCTACAAAAAAAAAATCGTATTTTAAAGTTAAACCCAAATATTTCCAAATTTTCTAGACTCAAAATATCTTACCGGCAACGTAGTCAACCGAGGTAGCCATTGAAACTTTGGATATAGGAGCCAGAACTTTGGTTTCATTGTTACCGTCCAAGGGAATACCCTGTATTTCCCAGTGGAGGGAGTATAAGAGGAAGGCTCCGGCACCGATGCATCGGTTCGAATCCGAAAGATCAGTGTAGAATCCGATAGCGCATTTGCAAACACGTTCGGTTCTCGAAACGGGGAGACAGAGGTGTTGGCATCCACCCTTGTTTTCAGAACATCTGGTTGTATCTATATAGGAAATAAAGTAATGTTTATTTTATTAAATTCCACGAAAATGAGGTAAAAAATGTACGTACCTTTCTGTAGCATAGGATCATAAACCTTTAGAGCTCTAACGTTAGGCGTATTGTTCCTCAGTAACTTCATTTCCCCTCCATTATCCTTGTTCACAACGAAAATGCTTTTCTCTAGTTTTTCTGCAATGTAGAGTTTATCTTGGTAAACCGTAATCATGTATGGCATGGCCTGGGGATTGGACAAGGGGATTGTCTTTAGTTTCCCGCTCTTTAAGCTGAGAGCCTGGATTTTCCCATTTCCCTCGTTGACCCAGTACAAGTAATTGTTCATACGATCCATCGCCAAACCTACGATTTAAATAATATGGTATTACAGGTATAAGGGTATTTTTATTTCTAAGTATCGCAAGATTTTTGGAGTGGGACTTACTGATTGGGTGAACCAAGTCTCGATTGGTTGCGACAGAGGACAAGAGGGTACGTCCCGTTCCGTCCATATTGGCTTGTTCAATGCTTGCATTGGTGCTTTCACTGTCTCCCAAATCGGACCAATAGATTTTCCTAATAAAAACAAAGAGTTAGAGGTCATAATCCGACGATAAGTGAGATTAATCTTAATCAGTTTGACCAGGGGGAGGTCATTCCTGGCGGAGAAGATAAATTTTCGTAATTTTTAGACATACCCTTCAAAGGGATCAACAGCAAGGGAC
The DNA here is from genome assembly GCA_034698405.1 of Symphylella vulgaris. Taxonomy (NCBI): domain Eukaryota; kingdom Metazoa; phylum Arthropoda; class Symphyla; family Scolopendrellidae; genus Symphylella; species Symphylella vulgaris. The sequence continues at coordinate 9,550 of JAQGBM010000508.1, read as the reverse complement.
CTAGGCATCGAAATATCGGTGACCACTATGGGAACAATGTACTCTCCCTGCAAATTGCATGCTATAATTCCCTTATTTTTCGGATAGGAAGCTATAAACATGTTTCTCGAAGTCCAGTCGATTGCAAGACCCCTTGGACTCTCAATATCTACAAAAAAATTTAATTCATGTTATTTTCTTAATAATATTTAATTAATAATTAAAATAACTTACTGGTATCAAGTAATGTTTCAATTGGGAATCCAGTCAAATTAGCTCTTTTTAATTCAACCAGTTGTTGGTCAACCCAGTAAATTTTTCGTTCCCTTGCATCAAAGTCTAATTCGGATGGATTAATAACCTAAAATAAAGTTTTAAGTTTAAGATTTCCAATTTCAAATCCCCTAGGACTAAAAAAATAGTACCTGTGGCATGCTGAGCGGAGGAATACTGTGGATATACGGCATATCTAAATCAACTCCACGAATTTCGTTAGATCTTGCAAATAGTAAGATCTTTTCGTAACCTAGGGTAAAATCGGGAACTTAATTAGGTATTTTTCTTTACAAAATGTAAAAAATATATAACGTACTCATGCAGGTTTTGCCGTCTTGAGCAAGTCTCATAACGTGGGGGCATTGGCACTGAAATTTGTGATTAAAAGTGAGCAAACAAAGATGAGAACATCCTCCATTATTATCTCCACATGGATTCTTTATATCTATTTCAAAAAAAATAAACAAAACATTATTTCCCATTCTAAAAAGCACCAAAAATTATTTTCCAATACCTCTTGATTGTCTGGAAGGATGAAATATTTGAATATCGAAAGGTTGAGTTATTGTTCTCTGGATAACTTCAACGTTTGATCCATTCCATTTGTTAGCCTAGAAAATATTGTCGTTTAAATTTAATATCATGTTAAACAACCATTTCCAACGATATACGTATCATAAATTTATCTTATAGCTGATTTTTAAATTTTTATGCTCAAAAATTGCAATTGCAGTTAAATATAAACTAATGATTAGGTAAAGGAAATTAATGATACTTATATTTTTGGAAGTATTTTTAATATCAGTTTAGAATGAAGGTCAGAAATGTATATTTTCTTACTTACCCTAATGACGGCATTAGATCTCCAGTCTGTCCAGTAAATCCAGTTATCAAATTGAGCAATTGCAAAAGGGTGGGACAGGGTTTCATGGTCCCTTATAATCAGTCTATGGTCTTTTCCCTCGTAAGTGGTAGTATGGATTGAATCAGACCTAGAAACACATGATTTTTTAATTATTTTTTTTACTTTAGGAACCTCCAACCCTGACATAAGGGTTCTTTTAATATGCAGATTGCTGAAAGAAAGGGGGCACCTATCACCCGAAAGAGCTGCCACTTCAAGAATTTCCCTCCATTCAAATACTGTATTATCAAATACAGTACATTGGCCATGATTTGAAGGCCGCAAATGTTGGGTAAGAGGCAAAGGGGATCTACAGTTCAGAGAGCAATGGAAACAGTGAGATCCCTCTTATCCGAAAGAGCCGCCACTTTAAGAATTCCTTCTCTCCTTAAATTCTTACTATCCTCAGTTGGGAGTTTGGGTTCAGAGATTTAATCTATTCCAATAGAAAAATTAGGGGGGATTAAAATATATTGAACTTACTTAGCATCGATCCAATAGATCCTATAGGCCTGGTAGTCCAGGGTTAACCCATTGGGCCAGGCTCCATCAGTTATATTCCGTACGTGAAAGACGACTTTACGGCCTTCTCCACTCATCGATGCGGACTCGATACGGGGATGTTCCGATTCCCAATCAGTCCAAAATATCAATCTGTATCGATAATATCGATTAAATTTCTCATTCAGTACCCTAGGAGGAAGGATTTACTTACCCTACTCTTGGATCTAGAGCAACTGCTCTAGGATTTTCCATATTCCCGGCAATGAGGGTTCTCCTAAAGCTCCCATTTAATTTGGCTACTTCAATCTGATCCAAATTACTCTCCACCCAATACAGATTTTCCCCAATCCAGTCAACAGCCAGTCCCTCAGCAGTGGATAAACCAGTCTGGACAACTACTTCGATGTTCATAAGCGCTTTAAAAATACAATTTTAAGGTTAAAAATAAAATTCAAAATGGTGGATCTTAAAGTTAAACATCTTACTGAGTGTCTGGTCGATTACAGTTCCTCGGTAGATTTTGTCGTCCACTACGTCTGTCCAAAATATCATGTCCCCCTTCTTGCCATGGTAGAAATCGAGGGCTATCGTATTTTTTAGCCCTGATATTAAAGATCGTGGGCTAAGGGTATTCAAATCGACGCTACGTAATTCGTGACGGTTGGAAAATATGAGGAAAGGTGTTGTGTAATCTGAAAAAAAAAAAATCATATTTGAAGTACCGGTATATCTATTTCTGAAGCTAAACACCGACTACAAGGGATGATCTTCATCTTAACCATCCTGAACCTATTTTTCCCCTTGGAAGGGTCTATTACTCTATTTGTTTGATTTTTAACGTCGCGTCGAGGTGAGCGAGAAAGAATTTCATAACCCGACGACGAAGTGAGATTTTAATTATTTAGCCTTAATTAACAAGGGTTATTTAATGCGCAGAGAGCAGGGGGACTTCCTATTAAACTCTCAACCGAAAGAGCCACCACTTGAAGAATTTCATCCACCCAGACATTTTACCAGCCTCAACCGGGATTTGAACCGAAAAAGTTGGGTTCAGATGCAAACCGACAACTTCCAAGCAATTAGATACAGGTAATAATTAATACTTACTAATACTCTTGCACGAAAATCTGTCAGGTTCAATGGCATAACCCGGATTGCAGGTACATTTGTGGGACTGCTTTAGCGGGACGCATACCTGACTACAGATTCCCCATTCCTCGCAGGCATGGGTATCTAAAAATAAGAAATACAATATGAACCTGAAACTTACAAACCCATATTTCTAACAATAAATAAATAAATAATTACCTTTACACGTAACTCCATCTGATGAAAGCTGTAACCCATGTTTGCAGTAACACATTGAACCTTCCGGAGTATTTTGGCAAAATCCTTTACACTCGGTATTTAGACATTTATTTTCACCTTAAATTAATTTGATGTATTTTATTAACAAACAGTTAAAATAAAATAATTTTAATTAAAATAATATAAAAACGTACTGCACTGTTTTCCTTCATCCGAACCATCCTTACAGTCAGGTTTATTGTCACATAGTTGAGTAACGCCTAAACACTTTGTACCATTGTCGCAAGTTCGATTAGGAAATGAGCAAGTTACTTGAGTAAAACCTAAACAATCAATGGATCATCCTTAATATTTTGAACATTTTAAAAGAAAGGGGTAAAAAAAAATCTTACGGCAATCGTGTTCATCTGATTTATCCTTGCAGTCTGGAGTGGAATCGCACCTCCAAATGTTAGGAATACACTGGGTTTTATCGGCGCATTGGAAATGGCCGTCCGAACATGTCAAATTAGCTGTTGTAGGAGCTACGAAAAGAATAATAAAGCATATTTTTAATTTTTAAACGTTGTAGTGAGGGACAACGAAGGCGAAAACGGGAGAATGTCACAATCGCGATATTAAGGGTTCTTTAATGGGTAGAGAGAAAGGGGATCTTCACAACTAGAGAATTAAATTAAAACACTCATCCGAAAGAGCCGCCACTTTAAGAATTTCTCTTTAACGCAGAAATTCTTACCAACTTTAGCTGTGACTTGAACTCACTAATGTTGGGGAACTTGAAAACACGCAAGTGACGCAACCCCATAGGCGCTAATAATTAATTACGGATTCATTATTGATGGAAAACACCGACTCCATGGGATGTAGTCTTACGCCACCTTCCTGGGATAAGTTTAGGGTCTTTTACGAGCAAAATGCAAGGGGATATACTTATACACTGGACTTGAGTTATTAAAACACTCATCCGAAAAACCACTACACTAGTACGGTAATTTTCTCATCCTAAAATAATTCCTGTCGATTTTGAACCCACACCTTTTGGAGTACCTATAAATGTTACTAATAATATTATTCTTACCACAGTCTGCCTCATCCTTCCCATTGGCACAATCCTTTTCTCCATCACAACGCCAGCTGTCTTGTATACAAGTACCATCCTCGCAGTAAAATTGGTGGGGACCGCAAGCGCTGAGTGGTTCAGGGGTCGATTGGCGATGGTGTCCTATTATTAACGAATATTTATGATACTTCAATCAAGCTTCAATGATGATGATGATTATGCGTTTTATGTACTGAGACTTTTAGTCCTTTAGGACTCTATAACTCGAATGAGCCTAATGAAACAGTCGTGGAACAGACCACCCATCCCATTACTGACCACACTTGCATTGGTAATTATTTATTGAGCTTGACTTTAATCAACAATGGGGAACCCCAATGCCACTCCGCCAGTTTATGATACATACTTCCACTCAAGGACATTCACACACACACAGGACAGCAAGCGCGACTCGCTCACTAGCGAGTAGCGACATCTATCGTTAAAAGGGAGCTATAAAACTTCAGTTCATAGTTTTCTACGGGGAAATCGCCGCGTTTAATTCTATTTATTTTTTAAGTTTTAAGTTATTATTTTAATCAAATTTTATTGCAAAATCAAAATATACCCCGTCTGCTATTTTTGGCAGTAAATCACCTAAGTTAATACTGTATAAGGAAATCTGAAGATGGTGGTGTGCCACGAGATGCCACGAACTTAAAAAAAAACTTCTTTGTAAGAATGAATCATACAAAATAAATTCCAAAAACATTATTTGCTCACACACATCTTGCACTCTCCATGTTATGTTTCTCTATGGATTTTCTGCTATACCCGATTCGGAAAATAAACTGTATCTTCGTAACCCCTGAACGAATATGGAGTCATGGACATGTGATGCATCAAAATGATTCGTCTTAATTTGATCTATTTGAATATGTAAAAATATTATGGGATCACAGTATGAAATTAAGAAATATTGCAGAAAAACTGACGTTCTATTGAGTTTTTCTTAAATATATTTTTATTTCATTTTGTGACCCCATAATATTTTTACATACTCCCTCTGTCCAGAAATAACATTGTCAAATGGTTACTTTTTTTAGTTAAAATTATCGTTGTTTGTTGCTAATTATAGTGCAAAAAGTATACACAGAGTAATTTAGTTGTGGTAAGGGATTATTTAAATACTCCCTTACCACAACTGAATTACTCTTGAGTATACTTTTTGCACTATAATTAGCAACAAACAACCATAATTTTAAGCAAACAAAAAAACCCATTTGACAATGTTATTTCTGGACAGAGGGAGTATTCAAATAGATCACCCGTGTCTGCCCTGTTTTTAACCATAATTTTAAAACAGAATACCTGAAGATCTTTGAAATCTATCCAGAAAAGTGATAACGCTCATCCCTTGGCATCGGTAAGTAACAATAATTGAAAACATTGTATAATTAATAATTAAAAATATAAAAAAAAAGCAAGTTGCCTAAAATTTAATTATTTTTGTAGATCCTAATTAATTATTTCTGTAATTAATTATAAACTATCTGTGGCTATAATTGTTTAATATATCCCAATAAATAAAAATTTGCATTGACAATTTAGCCAGAGGAGTGAGAGCAATTTTATCTGTTACGACTGTTGTAACTCCCTTTTTCCGACAGATGGCGCGGATTGTCGCTTGAAGTCCTGTGTGTGTGTGTGAATGTCCTTGGATACTTATATCGTTGGAAAGATTATTTAAAATCAGCTTTTAAGGTCCATACCTGTGCAGTTATGTTCGTCGGATCCATCATCGCAATCCCACACCGAATTGCACCGGAGACTTTCAGGTAGACATCGGCTATCAGACAAACATCGGAAAGAATTGTTGGTCGAGTTGCAAAATTCCTCGCAATTTTTCTCGTCCGACTGGTCACGGCAGTCAACGTCAGAGTCGCAAACGTATTCGAGGGGAACGCATCGGAAATTGTCGCAACGAAATTCGTTACTCGAACAAGCTGCATAACCTAAAATAACGCAATATTTTTTTTTTTAAATCGCAAAATCGCCATTTTTGTCGCATTTAAAAAAATTGCAACATCGCTATTTGTGACAAAATCGCTATTAAGTTACATTACAAAATAATTAATGAAAAATTATTTTGCGTTCAATTGTCGCATTCTAGCATTTGTCACAATATCGCAAAATCGCGGATTTTTATTTTATACTTACGACATTCTTCGTGTTCGTCAGACATGTCACCCACTCCACAATCGGCGTGGGAATCGCACTCCCAAACCAAGGGAATGCACCTTCCGGATAACTTGCACGTAAACTGTAGTGGACTGCACGTTGTATCTGTTTAAGTTAAGAGTTGCATTGAGCAAGGGATTCTACAGTACATATTTTTATTATAAATAGGCTACAATTTTCGGTTACGGTAATCTTTACATACTTTTACAGACAGTCGGTTCTTCGTCTTGGCCGTCACTGCAATCTCTGTCGCCGTCGCACATCCAGTGATTCGAAATGCATCTATTGTTGTCACATTTGAAATAATCGGCTGGACACGTTACGGATTCTGCAAGGATTTTTATTATGGGTTTAAATTAATTTCCAGAATTTCGAATTAATAATAATTATCCGAGAGCCCGCACTTACCGCAAGTCCCCCCTTTGCTAGTATCTTCGTCAGTACCGTCGCCACAATCGTCATCTCCGTCACAAACGTATCGCTTGTCTACGCACCTCAGATTTTTCTTACACGTAAATTCGTCAACTCCACAATGAGTAGGTTCCGTATACGAATCAGCTTCTAAAATAAAATAAGATTTTTTTAAATATTTTAATACGATGGTAAGTGGGCTTATAAATTATCGTATTATTTTGTTCCTTGATTTGATTTTTTAACGTCGCGCTAAGCGACAACGAAGGTCATAACCCGACAACGGAGTTAGATTTGAATTTTGCATCAGACAAGATTTATAGACCAGTATGAGGGTTCTTTAATGTGCAAATCAGATCTACATAAGACCTCGGTTTAAACTCTCATCGGAAGGAGCCGCTACTTCAAGAATTTCACTCACCCGAAAATTCTTACCAGCCCCCAGTCGGGATTTGAACCTCTGACCTTCCGGATTCAGAGGTAAGCGCGCTAATTAACCACTGGGCTGCTGGGCAGGCCGTATCTACCGTAAAAAGGAATTTTTTTTATCATTCCCCTACACTAAGCCCTACTTAAAGTTAAAGATCCTGGTGTTTAGCACGAAAAGTGCTAAATTTTTTTCTGTCCCAGGACCCAGGTAGGCCTAGTTAACGAATCAATCTTAAATATTATTGCCAAACCAATGAGCCAAACAAGTCTTGAAAACATACTGTTGTTACAAAGGATTTTAATGAATATTACTGGAAATTGAAAAATATCAAAGGCATTTTACACTTTTAATGAAATATTGTAGGCCTACACTGTAAATTGAGGAATATTGTTCAAAGGCATTACAACTAACAAATAACACAAAAAAACCATAACCACCCTAACTTTGGGTGGTTCTGTACAAACTAATTGAAAACAAAACAGTTTACGGTACAAACTGAACTGAAATAAGGTACCATACTTAGATCAGTCTTCCTCTTAAAAGTCCTCAGTCTCACTGATGCTTCATAGCATTTAAAATGGATTTCATCAAAGGAGGATTTTCGAGAACCATTTCCATGTCCTTCGTCTCAGGTAATTCCGAGAAATTAGCTGCAATGTATGCGGTCGCCCTGGTCTTAAGGTTTTGGGCTGAGTAAGTGTTCGCAATTATAAGCATTTCGGACGCATTTTCTACTTTCAGTTGCGAAGTTAGGTATTTTTGGGTCAAGGACTTCAATCTATCAATGGCAAAACGATCCGCAGCGACAAGAATGTCTTTGGCCTTTTCGGCAATGTCTTCCGGTGTTCTTCCTGTATACATGTATTGGAGAACTTCTTTAAATAAATCCGGATCAATATCTTGTATTTGAACAACATTTTCTCGCTTTTCTTTCGTATCGTGGCTAAACATAGCCGCAAAATAGGGACTGCGGGCCGCAAGAATTGCCTTGTGGGCCTTAAATTCTACCCCTTCGCCAAGACACAGGGTTACATCGGAGTACACATCTTTGTTGAACAAAATGGAACCGAGATTGTCCGATAGGTCACATTTGGGCTCTTCAAACAATTCCGGTTCTTCAGTACCGGTACCAGTAATACCTTCGGTGAAGTTAAAGTATCTCAATTTACAAGTGATTTTCAAGATATCGTTGGGTAGCTTGGATAACGAGATATCGCCGGGTAACGTAAACACTACCTCATCTCTCTTGCAAGGGATCATAAAAGCACTAATATAATTTTTTTCTTGACCCAGACCAAAAACTTCATTGAGCTGGATCCTACCATCGTACGACCAGTTTCCTTTCTCATCTTGCATTGAACACCAATAAGCTACTTGAGTGTCAATTGCTGCGCTGGTTGTCACCATTTCCAAAGCTACTTCTACATTATCCTTGTTATCTTCATCCCATCCACGGGGATAACAGAGTAATCTCCACTTCATCTTGTTTAAATCTTTTGGAGATGAAAATGTGGAACTTACAAGTATCTTGTCATTTCGCTGACTGAATCTTTCTATCGTCCAGACGTGGATAATTTCGATCTGTTGGGACGGAGATCGCGACCAACTTTTCGACATTCTGTATACAACAAAATGCAAAACGAATTACGATTATTGTAATTTTATAACAACAAAGCGAAACTTGTTTACCAACAGGAACAAGCACAAAGCGCAGCGCACAAGACTACAAGACAAGGTACACGTCACTCTGGTACACGTGTACTCTCAGGCGTGTGCACGTGATTATTTTAGGGCGCTCCATAAAGAGTAGACAATGGAGTAGACTCAACAAATTCCGGGCCTTAAAAAAATTTTCCGAATCCGCCACTCAACAATATCAGGAAGTATGAGGGACTGCTGCTCCCAGACCCCCTGCCCATAGGCCTACATTCCAAATATATGAAAAAATTCGGCCCCCCGCCACTGATGGGGGTCCCAATCTAATTCAGTGCCCCGGAGAGTGGTAATCCGACCCTCACACTAAAAGAGTTGCTAGATCGAATGCTAGCATACATAATCAATGGTTCACTATTATTTGAGTGGCTCAGAGCAATAATGGCATATCCCAATTGACCTAAATTTTATTATTTTTCAACCGGGAATCAACAGAGGGAACAGAAAAAAATTATGTCATTAAAATCATTTATTTTAAAATATCTTAAGGCTACGAGTATGTAGTAGACTAGTAGTATCAATCTATTATGTATCATATAAATTCTCTACGAGTAGTAGGCTACCAAGTAACCTAATGCATTTCAATGGCAAATTTGGTTTTGGTCTGTTTTCGTTAATACTTGGTCTTTCGTGGAAAACTAAGGTGTTAAAATGATGTATTAGGTACTACTAGGGCTCTACATCTTGACGGGTATACTCACCCCATAGGGAAAAAATCAGAACAAAATGGCGGCTTGAGCTCCAA
>JAQGBM010000507.1:0-13440 GCA_034698405.1 Symphylella vulgaris | reverse complement strand
ACACTCTGTTTTATAAAATTATTATTTCTGGAGATTTTTAATCATAACTAAAGAACTGTAAGTGAATTTGTAGCACCCTGCTTGAGTTAAGCAGCGAAGAACACCCAGGATCCTCTGCGTAACTTGCAGGCGGTATAATATATAAATAAATATAACATTTTAAATATAGGCCTATGTTTCACATTTTAATGATTTTAATCAGTTAATTTTTCTTCTATTCCTTTTTGTGTTCAGGAATAGTATACTCGTACGTAGCTGCTATAAACTAATATTAACGGCAAAGTTTAAAGTTAAAATTAATAATTATTATAAATATTAATTTTATTTACTGTATACGAGGTAGGATACGAATAATGTTGTTGTTATATGTATGGAACATACTTGGAAATATTTTGTTATTCACTACTTTCATTCTTCTTTTTACGAATAATTTCATTGTTCTTCAGAAAAAAAAACAGTATTGATGCTCTCTTTGAATAGAGTTTAAGTTAAAATCAAAAGAACACAACAACATGTGAGTTGATGGTTTTAATAAAGTAAACAAGGCGTGTAGAACATCAAAATTCAAAGCTGATACGAGCAAAATGTACGAGTATTTACATACTAAAATGCTGCTTGTCAAAATTTTGCAACTCCATATTATACGAGAAAAAAAAAAACACTAATTTACGTCACAAATACTAAATTTATTAATACGCACAAATTGAAAATATGTATAATTATAGGCCCTATACATGATATTAAATTAATAACTGTAATAACATGATAGGAAATAATTATTTTATATATTTAAACATCAGTATTTTTTGGGAATGAACTTGAATGTGTTAATATGGGTCACGGTTTATAAATGTTTAAACAAAAACTTTTTTGTTTTGTTTCAAGTGTTACCTGATGTGTGATAAAAAAAACATCGTATATAAATCAAAATTATACCATATTGCATTACTATAATATTATTATTATTCAGTTTACATGAATTTTAACCTTAAAAAATATTAGACTGATCTATATTAATATAAAAAGTTTTTGTAACCTCTTTACAACAAAACTCTAAAACATATGATATCTGAGAAACTACGGTATTTGACCATTTCAAAATGTTTCGTGAGAGATTTGCAGCTGGCATTAGCTTTCTATAGAGCTATGAAAAATCGAAATCGGTCAAATAATTACTGAGATACTGATTTTTTTTAAACTTCCATTTTTCAATATGGCACCGAGAATAAAAGAATTTCAAAATTTTCATCGAGTTATATTTGCAGGTGGCACTATTAGCTTTCCAATGAGCTATAAAAAATCGAAATCGGTCAAATAATTACCGAGATATATCGATTTTTTCGTAAAACTACCATTTTTCAATATTGGCGCGGAAAATGTAAGAATTTCAAAATTTTCATACAGTAACATTTATAACTGACATCATTAGTATACAATTTTATGTATACACCTATTTATACGAAATATATATATACTCTGTATACCATTAAGGTTTAATAAATAAAATAAAATTAGTTTTCTATAGAGCTTTGGAAAATCGAAAGCGATCAAGTGGTTACGGAGATATCGATTTTAATATAATTTACGTTGTAAAACCTCCATTTTTCAGTATGGCACAAAAAGTTTAAGAATTTCGAAATTTTTCGTAGAAAGATATTTAGGCTAAGGCCGGAATCATAAGTTTTCTAAAAAGTTTTGAAAATCGAAATCGATAAAATGGGTACTGAGATATCGATTTTAATAGTAGATATTGCGTTGTAAAACCTCCATTTTCCAATATGGCAAGAATGTCCAAATTTTTTGTAGCTGGCACCATTAGTTTTCTTAAGAGCTTTGAAAAATCGAAATCGTCAAATGGTTACTGAGATACTGATTTTTACACTTTCGGCCATTTTCCAAAATGGCCGAAAATATAAGAATTTCGATATATTTCGTAAAACTGGCACCATTAGTGTTCTGAAGAGCTTTAAAAAATCGAAATCGGTCAAATGCTTCCTGAGATATCGATATTTTTGTTAAAAACTCCATTTTCCAATATGGCGCCGAAAATGTAAGAATATCAAAATCTTGCAAAAAATAAGATTTTTAGCTGATATTATTAATTTTCAAAAAAAATTTGAAATCGGTCAAATGTTTACTGAGATATCGATTCTTTTGTAAATCAGCCATTTTCCAAGATGGCGTGTAAAAACTTCGGTAGCCCGATTTTTCCGAAAAAGTAGAACGGTCGATCCCTGAATAACATAATCCAAATTCCAGCTTCCTACGTCTACGGGAAGAGTCCGAACTCGAATTTTGAAAAATTAAACTTCCGCCATCTTGAATTTTCATTCGACCGATTTTTTTCGAAAAAGTAGACCGGCCCCTAAGTAACATAACCAAATTCCAGCCTCCTACGACTACGGGAAGTGCCCGAAATCGATTATGCTGCCAAATTGGCTGCTTCAGCAGCTGCTGCTGCATATTTTCAGTTGTAATGTACCTTTAGAGGAGGTGTATTTTCACTGATGATCAATTTTCACCGAGTGAGATTTTTTTACAAATTTAATTTCCCGAATGAAATGAGGGAAATCATTTGCAAAAAATATCTCACGATGTGAAAATTGGTCATCAATACACCGATTCTACAGGTATATTCATTGGAGAATCCTTCTGCAGGGGTACAAGGTACCATAAGCTTATTAACCGAATAAGGTCAGGTGAAAACAACACGTGTGTTGTTTTCCGAAAACAAAACGGCTATGAGGTTAATTCTCCGCGTAATTACAAGTGTGAAGTGTTTAAAATAAAATCAGTTACTAATAGTTATTTGACTAATACAGTACCGTAGCCTAGTACAATAAGCTAAATCCGGTAGGCCTACTGTTTGACATTAAATTGAGGCTAAACGAAGGGGCCATATAACCATGACGCAGATTACAATATTAGATCTCCTTTTTCCGTGGGTTATCTTTTCAGCTACGTATAAACGTTGGGTCAAAATCTAGAGTTTCTAGACCAACGTCTAGCTGTAACATACTCTCCCAAAATCCAAATCCTATAAGTTATACTTACGAGTTATCGTGAACAAATTATGACAGACGTCAGGAGCAAGTTAAAACTTAAAATGATTTAATGTTGTTTTATTTACAGTCCAATAAATGTTTATGCCAATAATTTATACTAAATAACCCGACGGCGAGATGAGATTTGAATTTTGCCTCAGGGACACCTGATTTATAAACCTGTATGAGGGTTCTTTAATGTTATGCAGAGGACAAAGGGGATACACAAGGCCTAGGTTTAAACTCTCATCCGAAGGAGCCGCCACTATTCGGAAAAAGGTTAATGGTGATAATAATTAGGAAAACACCTCCACACATGCAGTAAGGGATTTTATAACACTACGGCAACATATACACCAGAAAGAACAGCCCACTCCGGCCAACTATGTGAACCAACACGGGACTTACTGGTATTCGAACCCGGGTCTTGCGGCACCTTTTTTTGTTTGTTTCTAGCTCCATACAGTCTGGGTCTTCCATTATGTCCCGACTCTAAAGGAACTATTACGGGGCACAGCAGCTGGACCATCGGATTAGATGGGAGAAGGAAGTAAAAGTCAGCGTGACCATGCACTTTTTTCTCTCAAAGCATGCATTTCTATTGTTACTCTGGAATAATGGTGCCAGCGAGCACGCACTCTTTCCTCCAACAGCACCCATTTTCCATCATCTTGTGGAATATGGCGACCACATGAACAGGTGCATGGTAACGTTCTCTCCCATACCACGGGATGTGACCTTCACTTCCTTCTCCCCTCTAATTCAATGGCTGGACATAGCTAGCTGTGGCTCGCAATGATTGCTTTGAGCACCTAGTGAAACCATTTTGGAATTAAGGTTATAGAAGCTAAAGAAGTAGTACAGGACCACAGGACTGCATTTATATGTCCAAGGGCATCACTAGTGAATATATTAAAACTTGTAAAAAATTCAGTCTTCTATCATTTAGCCTATATTATCTCAAGACACCTTGACCAGGCCAAAACTTTTGTCACGACTCATAGTAGACTCATAGTAGTCTCGTCTCATAGTAGACTCAGAGTAGTCTCGTCTCATAGTAGACTCATAGTAGTCTCATATTAGACTCATAGTAGTCTCATAGTAGTCTCATAGTAGTCTCATTTGTTCAAAATTTTAACTCTAGTATTTACTCCATCATCCAATATTTTGGAAAAATTAAAATACGACTTACCTTGTTTTGAAATCTGTCCCCAATCAGAAAGAAATAGAGTAATTTGACGAAAGCTTGAAGTATGATGGACAGAAACACAATAATATTCAAAAGGATTAAATAGGAATGCTGGTTGTGGATCGTGAAGAATGTTATCGATACCAACAGAATCGATTTGCTTAGAACGGATGATAGATTGATTCGGTTCAGAAACCAGTCCGTCCTGATGGAAATCTCGCACAACTCGGCGTGAAGGTTGCGAACTGTCCTAAGTTTGGAACGCAGATCGAAAGAAGAGGAGTTGCTGGTACTGACGTCACCTTCCATTTTGTCGCCCAGTGCGGAAAAGAGACGCGACAGATTTGTCGCGAAGAAGATAAAGATGACGTCCATAAATGCCTCGTTCAAATCATTGAAAAATAAACAGACGATAAAGCAAATAAGCAAAGCAATATACAATGACGATTCATTAGTTTCGTTCAAGTAGAAGAGGGTGGTCACTATTCCGCTCCCCATATTAATGAAGAGAATGGGGGCGACGTAGGCGATTATCCAAAGATTGACCCGAAGTTTTGTCGGCAGGGATGATGAATTGCGGCCCAGTTTTCCTTCAAAGTTTTGCACATCGGATGCCAACGGTTTCCACTTGGAATAAGTCGAGATCAACAGAATACGCGAAACAAACACGCTCACTTGAGAAGCGATGGCGGAAATGGTGAATGCAAGCATTGCTAGATTGCTGGGATTCTTTGAGTACACGTAGGCGTTTGTCAGGATGTTGTACAAGATTATGATCAAGTAGATAATGTTGAATATATGGAAAAGGAACTTCTTTACAACCGAGCTCAACCTCCTTGAATTGTTACCGTAGGAGGCGAAAGGCGGAAAACACAGAAATAATCCAAAAATTCGCAATGGTTGAAACGAATTCATTTTGTTATTTTCCACCAGCAGAGTTTTACTGAATGCGAATTATTACCAATAACAACGATACTGCTTTTGTATCTAAAACTTTTTATTTTCTTGTGAGAATTTTCAATTTTTTGTTTCTTAATACCATCGCAACATATCGATTTTTAATAGTAATTTTGTAAATTATACGTTTTCTTTCTAAGTGTTATTATGGAAAAATCGAAAATATAAAAAAGGAAAAGCGGTATTGAAATGTTGTACTGAACTTTCTTATTCATTTAGCATTCTTAGCGGTATAATAGGGAACTTTAAAAAATTAAAAAATGATTTTAGGTGGTTAAGGGTCGATTGCACCATTGATAGTCAGATCGTTTGGTACCTACCTATTAGTTATAACCTAACTATTTGTAAATCGTCAATTAGTGTAAAAGTGTTGTACCAAGTTATTTCGAATAGTTAGCAAGCTAAAGTTTACTAACTGAGTCAGCAGAATGAAACAACTCTTTTGATTGGTTCACGCGACAAATGACGCATTTTTAACCATAAGTCTAGCTTCAGTTTAGCATGTTGCACCAAGAAAAGGTATTGTAAAAATAGCCTACCTGTTAGTAACGTACCGTAACTTAGCTTATAATTTTAGGCCTAATATTATTTCTGAACTCGTACATGCAGCGATTAGATTGAGATCATGATATTATTATTGATTTATTGTAGAATTACCTTGATTATTGAGTTTGGCCCTATTATAACTTATTATTTTTGATACAAACAAGCTGATAGTCACTTAATTTTATTGTATGTAAGCAAGGTTTTAAAAGAATCAACTTTGTGCTCAAATCAGCTGTGATCAAATTTTACAGTCCATAATATTGAATATTATGCTGTCTGCTAGAACGTGCTAGAAACTGCACGATTTCATAAATTCTCGACGGCATCAACTGTAAAATTCTTAAATTCGATCAGCTGTTTCCTTACCGTAGTCGACTAGCCACAGTATTGAGCTCCGATTCTCTAATCGGTGGAAATAATAATACATATTAGTCTAGCTTAACGTACTCAAGTGTTCAAGCATATTATCGATATTATTCACTTCAAACAGCATTATTAAATAAAAATTTCTTAAAACCATTACCTTTTATGCGTGTTTATGTTATAATTTCCCCTTTTTTACCGATAGAAAAGTGATCTTGATATTAATATTTTCGAAATAAGTTTTGAAGTGAGACGAACTCTACCTCCAGTTAGCGAGCTAACTGGCCAAAATCGGCTTGTTAAACTTGACAAATAGTTAGTGAAGTTTTAACTAGTAGTTAGAGCTAACTTTTATTGGTGCAACGTAAATTAGATAACAAACAGTTAAAATCTGCTTTAACCATTAGTTAGGTACAAACTATCAATGGTGCAATTGACCCTTAATTTATTAATCAACTTTATGAATGACACTTGATTGCTTAAATTACTGTTTCAGGATTGGAACATTTTTATGGAAAATGTGTCCAAGAAATATCTATGTCTCAACCAGTCAAAATCACTTGATAAATCTAGTTTGCAATCATCTCCTAAGCAACCATTAAATCCTGATAAAAATGATAAGCAATCGGCCAATGTATCTAATTGTTTTTTGGCAAATGTTACTTTGCTTATTCCACATGGAAAATATAATGATTTTATGCTTTCATCATCTATTTATGGATTTCTAAATGGTAATTCTTCACGTATTTCACTAACTTTGCTTGCTCTGAAGAAATTAATATAATAAACATTAATAATTATTATCTACATTTTCTTTTGGTAGATACCAAAGTTGAGATGCAATTGGACCTACCTTCAGCTGCTGTCAATAGGAGTATCTGTACATCAACTGATACATGCACACCTGATATGTGGCAGACCATGTGTGTCACTTTCACAGGTCCAGCTAATGCCTTTCCAGACAAGTCATTTCGAAAAGGACCCCCGTGTCCAGCAAAGCAAAAAATGTCTACTGAAATTTTAAGAACATTTTCCACATCATGTTCTAACACAGATTCACTTCAAATTCGATTTATCCATAACCCTGATTTGACAGTTTTGCTTACTCCAGTATGTCCACCCCTTGTACATTTTTTTAAAGAGATGGTATCTCTAAAAATAATTTATTTAACTTAAATCACTGCCTACTGTATTCAGTAGGCAGTGCTTAAATTAAAAGATGTTTATTTTAAAAGTAATTTCCACTTTTTATTTTCTTTCTACCATTAATTTATTTTGAGTGACTTATTAATATTTAAAAAAAAATTATTAATATATTTTATAATTTATAATTAATTTATAATTAATTTAATATAGGGTAATTAATTAAATTATTAATTTTTTTTTTCACTTAAACTTTTGGCAATCCTAAATAATATTTCTTCCACCCTTTATATCCCTTAATCAGGGCTGCTTTTTGACAAAAGTGTAAATTAAGCTTATAATCTTATTTAAAATAATAATAATTACAGGTTAAAAATAAATGTAAGTGAAAATTACTAATAAAATAAACATCTTCACTTATTTTTTCAATATACATTTTTTAGAGATTCCATCACTTTAAGCATTCTGGGTACTTCATGTATCCATGAACCTAACTAATTTAAATATTTTTTTTACCAGAATGATCGTTCCATAATAGACTTACATTTGATGCACACTTCCTATTTCTTACTGGCCACTGTAATCACCCTACTCTGCTATGCTTCTATCAGGGGTAAACCTAGAGGCAAGTCTAACATTCTTGATAAGGTGAGCTAAATCTGAGCTGAGCCAGATATTCTAATAATATTTTAGGTCTCTCAGAATGAGCTATATTATTTTGAAAAAAAAAAATCAAAGAAAAATTCAATTGACCATCATGTCTCATGTTTGGTACAAATTTCAATAAGGAAATAATGTATTAATGCTTGCTTATTTTAGTCGCTCCTGGACGGACAGGTTTAACAGATGAAGGAAATTTCAAAAGAAGATTATTGTAAGTTATTTAAAAAGAAATAAAATAGGTGTTTTAATATTAATAAAATGATTGATTGTTTTATTTTTTTTAGAAAATATGCAATTTTAACTGCACCCTAATAAATCTCCAATCTCCATAAATATTAAAAAAATTATTTTAGAAAATTATTTTTTATATGTAGCTCTATTTTTGCATTTTGCTAATGAATAATGATACCACAAATGCATAAGGTTAGCACAAACTAGTAATAATACCAGTAGGCTACCTAATGAAGTGGGAAGGTTCTGAAATTTATTTTAAAAAATTAAAATTTATTAAACTAATAACTAAAAATTAATATTGAAGTAACAATTTATTACTCGAATATTAGTGCTTTCTGTAAAAAAAAAAGTTAAAAAAATTCCCATGCCGGGAATCGAACCCGGGCCTTCTGGGTGAAAGCCAGATATCCTAGCCACTAGACCACATGGGATATGGAAGGAGGTCGTGCTGGAAGGTATTTCAATGTAGTTCGTTGCTAGGCTACGCTCTGACAAAATAATCTTAAATTTCTGTAAAAAATGTAATTGTTAGAAGCTAAATATTGGTGAATCCTAATTTATTTTCATATTATTATTCTGACAAATCATTATGTAAACGACAATACGCCTTTTTAAGCCTAACTAGAGTGCTGCCAAACGAGAGGCGGGCAAAAATCTTAAACAGAAATGACGTATCGCGGCGCCAAATTCAAATTGTTATTTTAAAAAAGCGCACCCGTACCGTCCGTACGCTCGTTTCACCTTTTCCTTTGAAACTTACGTTGGGTTAGAACTTAGACACCGGTTGAGGCTGGTACAATTTACAAATATAAGGTTGATGGTCCTTTCGGATAATAGTTTTGAGCCTATAGGTCCGTTTTTGTTGATAGTATGATTTTATTTGATACCCTTGCTCTCTGCACCGGTGTGAAAATGTCTCCACCAATTTATTATGCAAGTAAACACTTAAAAAATTTACACATTCTAAAATGGTGTAATACCTCAGGACAGGATTTCTAATAGGATAGGATCATGAGCTACGTTTACTGTGTATTTTTATGCATTTTTTTTTCTACTTTTAGTTTTTCTGAATCCCATATTTAGTTACAGTAATTTGTTATTTGGTACGGTATTATACATTTTCTTCCTCAATCACTATAGTTTACCGTAGTAAGTTACATATTAGGCTACGTACTCGACTAGTCGACCATTCGTACTGTACTGTAGAATTATAAAATAATATACATAATAATAAACGTTTATTCTAATTAACCCGCTTGCCATACAAAATAGTTCAGAGCAAATAATTAGATGGCTCCTGATATTGAATTTCTCACGATCCATTTTAAACATGAAAATAATAATTTAAATTAGGCCCTAATTAACAAAAAAAAACCTTGTTTCATACAATTTGTTTGTCTGTATCTCGTCTAGCTTGTCCTAGCATTTAAAATGCAATTTTGATCATTAACTTACGACGAATAGTCGTGATTCCTCATTTTTAAGAATATACCGGCCACTTAATTGATGTCTGTGGATTTGGGTTTTACATTTCGAGCCGAGTTCGAGTTGGGGTTTGAACCCAACAACAAGGTTATGGACCTACTATTTTTTTTGCCTTCATAAATATGTAGAGTATGAAATTATTGTCCAAGGGCAATGACAAATGCAGTGAACAGTAGAGTTTTTTTTATTTTGTTAAAATGTCCCTAATTTAATTACAGTATAATTTTCTAGGAGAATGATATGCGTCCGCAGTCAGTCAAAGGAAAAGGGATATGGCAATCCCCCATACATAGCCGAAATAACAGAAAAATTAAAGGCCTCCTGTTTTGGTCTCTGTCGTTCCGTCGAAGGAAAAGGGATATCCGCTGGATGGCAGCACTGTTTTGCTATTACCCGCAAAAGGACGGATGAGATTTGACATAGATAGGCGGCTTGTGGTCTTGAACAGAGCTATAGCACTGTGCAGTCAACTAAACGAGAACGTGAGAGCGAAAAGACAAGTAAAAGACCCACACCATCAACACACAATTACACCGGAGCCAGCATGGGGGGCAGGTAAGCGACAATCTTACACCTTTTATTGTTGGGGTGCAGACTCTTTGAAATCGCATAAAAAAGTTTACCTTAAAATCATGATTTTCTATTCTTAAAATTGGTGGAGTTTGGGTCTATCTCTTGGAATTACAATATTACCACGTGAGTGAGTCACAGTTATGTGTAATTATTGTTCACAACACCGGGATTTGCGGTTAAAAAATTATGTAGACTCCCCCAAAAAATATGTACATTGTAGACCCTTTTAACCTAACCCATATTTATAGAGGAAAAAAAATAATTAAGTTATAAGCTCAGGTTCTAGTCTACTGTAAGTACCGTAAATAAATGTAGGTACGGTAGGCTATTATAGCCTAGGGTATTTTTATGCTACCCCAAATATGAACCAACGGAATTTGGGGTAAAAAAGACCCCCAAAAAATACGCAGACCCCAAAACCTAACCCACATAAATTTAAATATAAAGATTAATATAAATAAACTTAGGTACTAAAATAAAATAAATCAATGTGGGTAGATAGGGTATTTTTACGCTACTCCAAAATAATGAATATGAATATCAATAAAAAGTACTGTACTCCTTAAATAAATTAAAAAATTAATAAAAATTAATTTAAAAAAAATCCTTATGTTTATTTTTTAAGAATTTATAGCGGTTCCAGAAATTATTTTTAAGTGGGGAGGGGAGGCCAGGGGGATTTTTAATATATTTTTTTTACTAAAAATGCGGTCCGGACCAGAGCGTTTGGGTGAGTTAGCAACCTTCAGGCCGCAGCGGCGATAAAAAAAAATTAGTTAATAATTTTATAATGTATAAAATTATTTATTGCATTTATTTGTGCTTCCTATATCAATTTTCCCTAATAATTTCCACAAGAAAAAATAATATTTACAGGAATTAAATGAAAATAAAAATAAATAAACATTTTTTTTTAACTTGAAAAAAATATTTAAAACTGGGGAACATACGGTATTTTAGTTTTTTTCCTAAAGATGAAAAACTTTAATATTCGTTGTATAGGCTACGCAGTGGATATATTATTTTTTTCGTTTTATAAATACCTGTATGTGTAACATTTCTAAAATTATGCAAATGTATTCACCCTCCAAACTGAACTTCACCTCTCAGAATCTTGAAATATATATGTCAGTAAACGCTATGGCTTTTGTTTTTCCTCTCAGCATCAAGCTTCCCACTTCTAACCGCATTAAAGTGATTATAATTGTTCATGTTTTGATTACAATAACCTCAAAACTTTAAAATAATATTAACCTTCTGTGTATAGAGCAATTATTTAGTTTTGAAAACCATAATATTGCTGCAAAGGGAGTAAAGTTTAGTAAATATTTAAGTAGGCTATTACTACAGTTGTACGGGGTACATACCAAAATTCACAGTTACACCATACATGATCCATAAAAAATATACGAGTATTTCACCCCAACACATTTTTATGGCACAGGAGACAGACAATTACTGTCTTCCTCATTCCATTCTTCCGTGAAGCGCGCACGTGAAATGTTCCAAAAATTTTATTATTTTCTGTATATAGCTACATATTTTTTGAAGCAAGGGAACACTTTAAAAAAAAGTCTATAGTGAAAAAAATAATTATTAAATTTTTAAATCTTCAATCTATTTTTTTTTTCTTATATGAGTAAGTTACTCGTATTAACTTTTTAAGTCTTTGCGGAATACCCACAACGAAATTTGGCCCATTTTCTGCGCGTGACCACACTTTTTACAAGCTATGGAATTTAATAAAAAAATATACCGAAGAAAGCTCAGTTATTCTTGTAGGGGTTAGTAAATGTCATATTTTCTTAAAATGTATTTTAATATTTTTAAATAGTGTTTAAAGTAAAAAAAAAAAAAAGCCAAAACATTTTTGACTTTTTTGAGAAAAAACTGTAGCATGGTCTTTTTTAAAAATATTATTTAAAAATAGTAAAATACATTTTAAGAAAATACGGAGTATGACATTTACCGATCCCTATACAAGAATAACTTACTGTAACTATTTCCTATATGGTATTGGTATTTGGTAGCCTATATTTTTTTTTTATTAAATTCCATAGCTTGTAAAAAGTGTGGTCACACACAGAAAATGACCGAAATTTCGATGTGGGTGGTAGTAAGTATTAACGACAAAACAAAAGAAAATACCAGTATAATACGAATCACACTATTAGCCTAGGCATATAATAATGTTTTCAACTCAGGTCTCAAGTATTAACTTATACCGTGTACTTATACCTAAATCAATGGAATTTTGTCACGTATGTTTATATAAGGTTAAGGACAAATTATTTCGAGTATTATTGGTCCTTCAATCTTTGATTTGCGAATTATAAACATAATCACATCCAAAACAAAATATACCAGCTGTTTTTGTGATTCTGGACATTAATCTGACGTCAAAGCACATTATTAACTATGGAGTAACATTTTTACCCTGAACGCTAATAATTTCTCGTATATCTGGTATATTTGGACGCGCCAGAATACAGAATTTAGAAACACTCTGGGACCAAAATAATCTTATTAACTTATTGCACGTTGATGATAAATAACCTATCTGTTTGAACGATCAATACAGTATGTAATCCATTTTTTCGTTCGCAAAACAGACGCGGGAAAGTTGTTTCAAGAACCCCTCTATAAAATTCTCTGAAAAATACGGTAAATTATATGGAGAGTGGAGACGTTGTCAATCGATAAAGGGGTGTCTGACCCACCCCACACCCTAAATAAATTAGAAATGATTTATTTAGTATTGTAGTCTATAAATTGTTTAACATATTGTACGAGTCTTGCAAAGAGAATATAGAGTATACCGCTAAAAGATTATTATACTGAACATTGGAGCGGATTATACGTAGACAATGCATGCGCGCCGATTTAGGTTGAAGAACTCAGTCGAAATATAAACTAAGTTATGTGGGCTATAGTATTTTATTTTAATTTTAAAGTGATGGAATCTCTAAAAAAGAGTTTATTCAACTGCTACATTAATGCGGAGTTATGGTCGTTTTTGTTGATAAAATAGCATCTGATGAATCAGCCGAAGATAATTCGAAAAGTATTCAAAATATTATGTAAACATATATATCTGTGGCCTAGAGGACGTTTATCTGCTTCATTTGACACCAAGATCGACTTCGTAGGACTTGTGGTTACTGGTTTTGTGGTTCTTCGAAAAAGTGCACCGAAAATAATGTAAACAAACTCCCGACTCGTGACGTAAAGGGAGTTTGTTTA
>JAQGBM010000506.1:0-13443 GCA_034698405.1 Symphylella vulgaris | reverse complement strand
ATTTATTAATAAATAACTTAAATCATGTAAATGCAATTTTTAGTTAAAACATTGATTTGGTGATAATTTTCAGGTATGAGAAGATAATATTCTTTAATCTAGTAAGTAATAACTTAACACAATTTGGAGCAAACAGTTATTCCAATACTTTTATTATTTATAATACCGGTAATTAATTTTATAATTTCGACTTTCGAGAAACAATTTTAAGCAATATATTTTGTTCACATTCAACATTTAGCTTTTTTTCGCACACTCATGCCGACTTTTTTGGGGAATATTTACCTTTTAATACGTACGGCAAATTATAATTTGTCCAAAATATAAATTTGAGGGAAACCGTATACGAAATTAATACAGTATAAACTAAACATCCGAATTTTAACGGACTTCTTTCGATTCATTGGAATTCAGTGGAAAATACCTCATACGACTACGAGGTATTTTCCAGTGAATAATATGAAATAACTTGGACTTCATATTATATCAGGGAATGAAGAATCAGTTTTGAAGCAAAAATGGGGCTTTTCGCATTAATTTAAGCACCCTAGATCCCTAGTCCGTTAATTCGAAGTTTACTACGGTATACTGGTAGCCACCATGTAAAGGGATTTGCATTTTTCAATGCAGACATGATGTTAAAAAATTTAATGTAAAAAAATGAAGTTCTGCGTATTTTATTTTGAATGATAAATTTTCTATGTACAAGAAAATAAAATATGAAACTTAATAGGAAGTGTCAGGAAACTATACAGTTATTTTTGTTGTTTGAATTTGAGGCCGTCGTAGCCATCACCGTCCCACCTCTCCTCTGTTGAGGTAGAGTGGCAGCTCTGGCGTTTGCTAAGGCGTCGTTACTCACGTAAGAGATTCGAACCGCATTCTTGCGGGACGACGGTAGTTCGTACGAAAATTCGGAACTCGAACTGGAACTGCACGTACTGCAGCAATCGTCGTGTTCCAGTTCCCCGATGCTCACACGTTCCATGTAGGCGCTCACCTCGGTCATTTCGATGGCCGAAGGGGCCTTTCTGGTTCTCATCTCCGTTAACTCCTCTTCATCGAAGGACACCGAAGTTCTTTCATTACAATTACTACTCCTGGGAAAAGTGTGGTTCAGCCCCCCGTCCTGGCAAACCAAACTGTTCTTTTGCGTACTAGTGCTACTAGAGTCCGAGTTGTTGTAGTCCGGACTCGCCGGAGTGGGTGTGGACGGGTTAGTTAGGTCGGAATCGAAACGAACCGTGTGTTTGGACGAACTTGTGTTGCTATAATTGGATTCCAAGGTTCCGCGCTTGCTCAGATTGCTCTTCTTCGTAGTGATGGGCGGAAGTGACACCGAGGATGGAACGGAACTACAAGAAGCTACTTCCGGGGTCGATGCGTCGTCGGACGGATGGGGTGAGCGAGGCGACACGGTGGTTTCGGAAGAGCTACAACCCGGCGTCGAAGAATCCACTATCCTAGGTTGGGCACGAAATATGTCGGACTGATTTAATATGAGACTGTCTAAATTCATATCGGAAAGATCTATGGGATCCCGACATCTGCTCGTGTTGGGGAGGACTTGGACTCGTCTCTTGCTGTTCTTGGGAGAGGATGGTTTTTTAGCACCGCAGGGACTCGAACAACTGCTCCCTGGATCAGGAGTAGTCGTTTCGTAGGTTGCCCTCCCACTACTGCTACTCATACTGGGCGGTCTATTATTTGGATTTGGAAGGGGAGATATGGAAGGAGCCCTCTCATCTCCCGTTCCTCCACGAGGTGGGATGGCCGGGGGAGCCATGGTCCCTTTGCTGCATCCTACGGAACAATAGATGAAACCCCGTCTTGGTAAGAAAGGACAACCTAGGAGGGAAGACCGGCAGCAGTGACAGCTGAAACATTGTTCGGTTGCGTGCCAGTGCTGTCCCTCGTGGGTCATTTGACCCTGGTCGACGCCTATTGGGTCACCACACGCATCACAGTACTCGGCGAACATTGCGTCGTAACAATGGAGGCAATAGGGCCTTCCGTCCCTCATGATGTACCTCTGACCCCCAAGTTGTCGGTCGCATTCGAAACAAGAAAAATGGGTCATGTGCCAGGCCCGACCTTCGGCCTCTGTGCATTCGTCGGAAAAGATAATCTGGAAGGATTAAAACGGCCATTAATATTATTTGGATACAAAAGAAATAAGTTACGAAAGTCCTTACTTCATCGCACGCTGCACACCGCGGTTTAAGCGTTTCGGCGTGATGTCGCCCGCAGTAGAGAGATCCATCCTTGTAAAAGTAGATTAGGTCTATAAGTAGCTCGGCGCAGGTGCAACAAATGAAACAGCCAGGGTGCCAGTAGGTGTTATTGCCGGCTCTGGAAGCAAGGACTGCCATGTCTCCCCCGGCAATGGAATCTTCACACTGTTTAAAAAATAAACCAATTTTATGTATTAGATTTTTAACTATTGTTCTCCCAGTAATCCGACAATTCACTTTCAACAAAACTTTTGATGGATTTGTACAACTCGAATAATTATAAAAAGAAGTACAAATCCATCGATCGGCTGACGTTTTCTCTGAAGTTTTCTTGAGCTGATCAGTATTTGTTAATTGCCCCAATTTGTTTATTTTGTTACAGAAACCTAAAATTGTGAATGAAGACACTGAACCCCGTTGAGAAATACGTGATCGAGGGTAAGTTTTCATTGCCTTTATAATACACCAAGACTTATACTCGTATTTTTCTATTAAAATATCTTGTACAACAAAGTTATAAAGTCCATCGTGCTTTTAACAAAACTAAAAAAAATAATGAACTCTTAGATCTATTGCATGGGGGTAATAGATTATCTAGTTAAAGCTGTACGTAATAGAGTAATTTAAAAAAGTTAAAAGAGAATGAAAGAGACATGTTCTTTTGAAAGCTTTTTCTATTTGTACGTACGTTCCAATCTCCATTAAATTTCAAAGTTAGTCTGGAAGCCGTCAGAGAGCATCAACACAGGAAACCATCTGTGTCCTGTTTTTTTTTTTTCTCTTTCTTCCGAAAATCAATCGGTGTTCCATTTGCGAATGTAAAGAACATTTGAGATACAACTGTATACGTTTCATTTTTATTTTTATTTTTTTGTGCAACGGTCTTTTTAGCTGTCAAAGGCCATTGGTTTTTATTTCAATCTAGGATAAGATTGACTTGACCCCTCGATCGAAAAGCACTAAAAATAGGTTGTAAACCGAAAGTAAAGTACATGACACTATCTCGCCGTTTCTATTTTAGAGTTTTTCTCCGTAAAAGAGATTCAAAAAGAAAATACTGATTTGTTAGATGTCACTATATTATTTTAGTACTTTTAGACTACAGTAGCGACTAGTATAAATTAGGGACAAATGGGGGGAAAGTGGGCGGCAAGGCTTGGGATTGGCAGTGGTTTTAGAATTCAGGAAATTATTTTTGAGTTGGGGCTTGATCGAAGGGGGATTTATCTTATTTGGGGGCAGCAGCCGCATTATAGTAACCCTCGAAAGTTTTTAATAATTGAAATTTTCGAGAACCATCGATGTCAAAGTAAATTATCATCATCATAAACCTTATTCCTTACTGGGGTCGGCCGTACGAGTGACGAGTTCAACGCCTCCATTATGATTATACTCTATACCAGGGTTCGGAACCGGAACCCTTAAGAACCGTTATTTTTTTAGAACCGAAACCGAAATTTTTGAATTTTGTGATTTTTTTTTTTTTTTCATTTTCCATGAATTTTTTTTAGGAACCGGAATTTATTATTTTCTGGAAGAACCGGAACCGAAATTTTGGAACCGGAACCGAAATAAATAAGGGTTCTGAACCCTGCTCTATCCTGAGCCATATATATAATTATTTATAAGACGCTGGAAAGTGGAGGGGGTGCTCTTCAAAAATTGAGGGAACAAATTATGATCCACGGTTTCTCTTCAGCCCTCGATAGCCCCAGAGTTTAAAATTTTGTCCTCCGACACTCTGTAGGTTAACTTATTATAACTTATGTTATTACAAACTTCAAAATTAATCGTCCTAATATATGCTTGTTTACGGTATTTTGTTTGGAGTCCCGTAACTAATCAGTACGCAAAACAAACACCTGTGATTAAGGGTTGGTCCAATTACACTATTATTCTTTTATTTCCAAACCCTGTAATTTGATAATCAAATTTAACACTATGTGACACACTTTTAATCATAATTTTAATCTTAACCAGTTATTCCATTCTTTATACATTTTTTTGTTAAAAATAATACAAGCTCAGTCAGAAATTATTCTGAAGGTGATTTAGCACGTTTGCACGATCTTTGAGAGTCCGGGCACGTTGCAAGAGCAATTTTCTGAACTCGCGTTGGAAGCTGCTCGTGACCATTAGGTGGATTGCTGGAAATCTACTGTATATCTGAGCGGACCTTTCCTTTATTACTTTTTATATCGGACCACCTGCCCTATTGCTTCTAAAATACACTGTACAAAATGCAACAGCCCAATATCAATTTTGTTCATAATGACGCTTGATTTTCGTAGGCCCACACGTGTTGGGGTGACGACAGGTTGCACGTAGATGCTTTTATCCCTTTAATAGTGAGGGTGCGGGCTGCTTCAGTAGCTTGCTCTGTATTACATATTATAACTATAACGGAGCTTAATAAGTTAGAATTAAATGGTTAATGTCTTGGTCCAATACTACAGCAGCTGTTTGTACACGACTAGAAACCATGATGATACGAAGAATTCAACCAGATTAAGAGTTTCGACTGGGGTACCTTTTGCTTTTATAACTTAAGACACACCAAGGGGAATTAAGAATATTGTACTCTTGCAGGCAAAATAGCCCAAAGAAGGTATTGTAACCTATAGCTTATCCCCTGCTGGCCTCCGTGTTTCGTAGCAGAAATGAGTATATAACCTAGGCCAGTACGTTAAAAACATGGGCATTTCAATGGTTTTAACAACTCCTGTTCCCTTTAAAGTTAAATATGAATTTTAGCATTTTAGGATAAGAAAAATATGGTAAAACAGCCGGCTTCTTATTTTGTCTCATATTACCTCGATGTTAAATAAATATTTTGAAGATTATGCTTATACCGCCTTTCATAGTTGTTTAGCATTTCCCCCGTCTTATAAGATAAACGATGTTCTTAGATGGGGGTTGATAGGGCACGTCTCAGGGATCAATTAGCAAGAGTGTAGCAGGTGTATCTGAAACGTTATTTGGCGACAGATGGTGCCCCCGTATTATTATATAGGCCTAGAACGTTGCAATCTCTATAAGAGAGAATTGGAAAATCTGGTGCTGCATCCTTCCTTATTCTCTCGCCTATTAAGAACACTCATGACCTCTTTAATCAAGAATCAGTTTCTGCTATTATTCGGGCTATCGGGTTCACGCTAATTTCGAATAAACGTTTCGGAAATAGTAGGCCTACTCCGTAAACATTATGATATTATATTTTCAGCATATTAAGATTTCTGATAGCTACGAGTATAGTCTGACAAGTGAGGTCAAATTATTATGGAATTTAAAGTGTATTTTTCGTAAATGCAGTTAATTACAATTAACTAATAATATGACTATATGAGAATTGATAGTGCCCCATGGGGGTCGCCTGACTAACCCAGAACAAATTTGAATTTGAATTTGAAAGGAATAAGTTAATTAGACAAGAAAAAACTCCAACTTCCAACCAGAATAAGTTCTGCACGGAATAAGTTAAATCAGATACGGAAAAGCTTCAACAAGTTGTACTAATATAGGTGTAGATTACTGATTACCCCGTAATACCGAATTCTCTGATTTATTCCGAGTCGAAATCTGTTACAGGATCGATTTTAAAAATCGAATTTTTATGAGTAAAATAACTTATGCAATTATGCTTGTCGAGTTTGCCGAAGTTATTCATCGTGTCCAACTTAATCTCGTCGAACCTATTTCAAGTCGAATTTAAAGTAAGTTGTTCGAGCTATTCCGGCAACCTAGAGCGTTCTATCATTGAATTAGAGGTGAGAAGGAAGTGAAAGTCAGCGTGACCATGCACTTTTTTCTCTCCAAGCATGCATTTTCTATTGTTACGGTGGAATATGGTGTCAGCGAGCGCGCACTCTTTCCTCCCAACAGCCCGTATTTTCAATCATCTGGTGGAATATGGCGGCCACATGAACAAGTGCATGGATTGGTAACGTTCTCTCCCATACGACGGCTATGAGACCTTCTCTTTCTCCACTACTCTAATTCAATGGTACTTCTATGGTTTGAAAACTCGTCGAGGTGGGTGTGAATTTCGGATTTGTTAGGCAATGACGAAGTAAATTCTAATTTAATTGGGACGGCGCACTCGTTTATTTTAGTTCCATCTTTCTCGGATAGATGACGCGCACTGTCGAAGATACCGAATTCCGAAAGCACATTGACATTCTGGTGGCATACTGGCATCGCCTGGGATGACAATAAAAAAAGAATAAAGCCAGTCTGTTTTATTTCCCCCCTTTTCCCGAGATTCCTGTGATGCTGTTTTTCGACTTTCTAAAGAAATGAAGATTATCGTCCCGCAAAATTACGACGATTTTTTTTTCTCCGTTTTCGTCGGAAGATTTAGTGCGAAGCGCCGTCGTTGTCATTAGAATAACAATCATGATGAATAAAGAATGGGACACATTCCGTCGTAAAATGCCATTTACCACGGTATTACGTAGAGATTTTTTTCTTATCTCGTCCCCTTATATACGTACCGTAAGATTTAATAAAATACAGAAGGACTTGCGAATATAAGATTCTGTGGGAACAAACTTCCGAATGATTAGTTGAAAAAGGAAGCGGAATTTCGGCAACGTTCATTTAGGTTCGATTTTCTCTTTAATACAGGGTGTTCAGTGTTCACTATGTATTCGTACTTCGTAGGTGCTACTTTATTCTCGTATTTTCGTATATTTTACCCTCTATTCGGATTCAATTGATCTAACGTGTTTGTTTGTCCTATTTCTGCAATGTAATAAGGCAAAGCAACCATGCCAGGAGATGAGCCTTCACCACGCACCACCCAATTTTTTCATGCAAGCCAAGGATAATAAGATCCTTTTTCAAAATTCCCTTGCTCGTCCTTAGAACATGAGAAACTAGGCTATATGGATCTTCGGGACCTCATCCGCTCTTGTATTATTTTCTCATCCTATAAATTCCTACATACAGAATTCGATTGGGATTAGAACCCGAAAATTAGGCTCGTCTGCGGGTAAGGTTCCAATTGATCTTGTAGTTAGCCTACTTCGCATACTCTCCAAATCGGCTCTTATTTCGAATGAGAATTCAACCCGATAACCCCTAAAGGGGTAATAAAAAATTGTACTTAAACCTATCCTGCAACCATTTGACCTTATTAAGATTGTGAATTGACACACCGCTGTTTATAGGCTTTAGCATCAGTAGCAGAAATGAGCCGTCGTAAAAAAAAAGTGGTTTGACGAAATAAGTTTACGTACGAGTATTCCGAATCAACCTGTATGTAGGGAAAGTGTTTACGTGTACAGCAGGGTGCAAGTACTGCTGAGAAAAAAATATATCATTAAGAGGGGATGAAACGGAAAAGACCGGGTAATGGTTTTCGATAAGCCAAAAATATATGTTTCTCTTGTTTTTAAAATTACTTTGAAGTTGAACTTAAGCCAATAAATGGGATTTTGTATTACCACCGATACAAAACCGTGAAACTCCCTATATTACATAAACAACGAAATCGATTTCGATTTAAGTTTTTTTTTCGTGGTCGCGTACCTCGAAATTAAAACCCCTGCTGTCTAGTCAAAACCCCCTGGGAAATGCAGAGGGTTACCGCTTATCGGAACTGTATTCGAATAGAGGTGTGGGTCCTTAAGGACGTTGGATCGTGAATCGAAAGTATCAAGAAAATTATGCAGTGTTTTCCTATATGATAGAGAAAACCCTTTTGATAAGATTTCCGTTTTAAAAATGTTTCGTCAAACCAAGGAAGAAATTCCGGAGAGCTTTTGGTTCTAAAGTTGCATAAAACATTCAGGATTATAGCTCCGGAATTTCGTTGGTGATCTGACTTTTTTAAAACGGAAATCTTATCAGATTGATACTTTCATTTTTAACATGGAATTTCCTATACCATCGGTAAATCACGACCCAACGTCTTTAAATCTGCGTAATAGGAAAATACTCAACTTTTATACGTAAGATACCGTCTAATGTTTCGACAACATTAATGCATTTCGTTTTAAAATTCTCTCTATATACCGTACGACGTACGTGTTATAACTTAATACTCGATTTTAAAGGCCTCTGGAACGCTTTTATTTCGCTTTTAAAATGATATACCCGTAAAGCGCACAATAGACTAATAGTATCGTATGTGTACATTAAAGTTACATTATACTAATAGGGCGTGATGCATTAAATTGAAGATGCATTATGGCATTCAAGGCATTTTTACATTATACCAGTGAAACAGAGTTCAATAATCTGTTTTTATAATACCTATGTTATTATACCGAGTATTTGGACATGTTAATCAAATATATTAAAGTTAAAATTGAATTTCAGTTTAACTTGTAATAGTGACAATCCTAGTGATCAGCAATTCTGAGAAGTTCCATAGCCTATTTCAGCCAAGGACAAGAATGGACTATTGTCAAGAATTTAATCGTATAAGAGACCCCTCAATTAGAAATAAGTTCAGGTATAAGATTTTCCCATGCAGGATGGTGAGATAGTCTCATTAGCAGGTAACCCGTCTTTAAAAAATGTCAAAATTATAGGCTAAATCCCATTCTGAATAATTTCTTCACCCATTTCTAAATTTTGAAGTAATAGGTTCATCTCCATAGCTAAGAAATAGTTGTACTGTACTTAAAATTATTCAGAGCCAAACCAGCATCATGGGGGACTGTTGTTGACTTGCCCGTATGATCCATGTACAAACTTCTATATATGAAACTTATTTTGAATAGGGACAGGGTATGGTACGCTAACTCGAATAATTATCCGTATATATTATACACGTACAGGTACTCATTCAAGGTTCACAATAGCTGTATACGTTTAGTACGAAGTCAATAAACTTTAATAAGGGGGACTTTAAATAGTCGTATAGTATCATCTAATTAGAAATACGTTGTATACTGTATATATGACTCACGATTTCTAAGTTAATTAGGTCTGATTAAATACGTAGAGAAGCTATCTTTTCTTTAACCTCATTAGGCTATAATTCTGGTAAACGTTCGTATCTCCAGTTTTGCAGTAATAGATTGTTAGGTAAACTTGAACACCGCAGAATATCCAATACTGCCTATGTATACGGTATACCCAAAGGCTGCGCCTGTAGGATTACGCAATTACGACAGGACTAATATAACAACAGACGTAATATAGTGTATACTGACTCGTATCGTATAGCATACTCAGAATAACTTCTGCACTACTCGTATCGTATATAACCAGAATAACTACTGTATAAGTTACTCGTATCGTAGAGTGCGCAAGACACTATCAGCTCGCTTGCTCTGCAATTAAAAAAACTGGGATCGAACCGGGGAAGGGACCGAAGGGTGTACTGTATATATAGAGTCAGATCAGTCCACAATCCTCTTCCTGACCAGACATTACTTCGATTTTTTAACATTACGGTGGACCTCGGTTTAAACATTAAACTCTCATCTTAAGACTTAAGGAGACGCCACTTTGAATTTTCACTTATTATCCTCAGTCCTCACTCAAGTTTTTAAGGACGTTGGGTTTAGAGGCAAGAGCGCAGCTCTAGCTGAACCACTGGTGCTGGCGATGGAGAGACTGACTACGAAACACTGAGCTACCTGCCATATCTAATTAAACCGTATAAAGAAAGTGCGTAAACCTTGTGTTTTTTTCCCTTCATATATTATCTTCGAGTAAAATAATCGTAGGGGTGGGGAGGGGAGGTATGGTGTGGGAATCTTAATATCTCCGGAGAGAGACAGTGTTCCGCCTCCATCCATCAGCCCTATATATGTGTCGACGGAGACGCCGAGTAATAATTGGTCCTAATTAAATCGAAAAGGGAGAGAATAACGCCATGCTCATTTAAGTTTCAACAACCCCCGGCTCCCAAGTTTAATCCTACTTTGCCAGATATCGTATTTGATATATAACAATATGGGACGTGAAAGACACTGTCTTTTATGATTGTTTAATCCCTATACTTTTCTATTGCTATTCGAATAATATTGAAATTTTATACGAGATTTTTATATTTGGCGCGAGCATCATCACTATCTTGGGCGAGAGTTACTATGTCAATAGAAATCGACAAAAAAGGCAAAGTGCCATAAAAATTATCGGCACGTGCAAGTTATCACGAGACTGCTGTTGTTCCTAAAAAAAATTCGATGGAATAATTATATATCGGAAGAGAGCCCATGTAGTTTCCCTTGCTCTCATCAAGTTCCTTAAGACCCCTAAGGAAATACTTGCAGAAGTATGAAATGTCCTAGGTTTCAGAAAATACCTAGGCTATAGGAGTGCAAATATTCGATAAGATTCATATTAAAAATAAAAATAAGTTGTTATGGAAAAATTCTAACAGATTGAGATACGAAAATTGTTAATGTAATTAATTTAACTAATGAAATCCCCCCCCTCAAAAAAAAAAGAAAAATCGCTATCTGCTTACAGTAATTTCCGTAATTTTTATTTTTTATTTCATTCCCTAATTATTAAATTTAAACTTAATTCGATTAGAATTTCGAAATTAAATTTCTGAATTTGTACAGCCCCATTAAATATGCGGCTGTATGTTAATTCTCTAAGCTTATAGTGTTTAAACTTATTGCGTAAATAACTTAGATCGTTTACTTAAAAGCATGTTTGTTGTCTGACATTTAAGTTGCCACAAAATTAACTGACTGAATAGAAATAGCCCATGCAAAACCGCAGTAAAACCCGAGCTACCACCACAAAAATCAAAGCTATGTTGGGCTCTTGCGGTCTTTTTACGTGCTCCTACACTTACGCGATGAGTCATGGAAAAGACTGTAGAGAGTGCATGATGCTGCTACTGCGAGTTTCAGAGGAAGGACACAGCTGGAATTCTGGACAATCCCAAAACCGACATTAATTTACGGGCACCGATGCAGATGGGCGAAAATATTTTACGACTATTCATGCTCTCCCCTTGATGCTGAGCCGATTTATGGAAGGATCTTTTCCGATTTCGTATGAATCGCTGTTCGATAATACAGACCCTTATAATGTCGAATTGACTCTTTCGAATTAATGCTTTTCGACCCCTATTATTAATCATAAACCTAAGAAAGGTTCTAACTTCCAGAGCTAAGCTGCTTACTGTCTAGCTAAGCAGTAAGCAGCTTAGCTATTATCCAAAAGTATAATGTACCAACCAGATCCCAGATTTTATCTATATTTTAGGATGAGAAAATTCCTTGAAAGGTAGATCTTTCGTATTTAGAATCAAATGTCCCTGGTATATTTCCCTCATTGGTACCTTTTGTCTTGAGGTAATGCACGCACTAGCCTTCAGATCCTAAGTATAAGGATCGATTCAAACTCGAGGCGGTAAGAATTTTAGGATGAGAAAATTCCTTGAGTGATGACTAGATCTTTCGAGTAAGAGTTTAAATTATGTCCCCTTGCTCTTTACACAGCTCATGTAGAGACCCATCCAAAAGAAAAAAAAAGGTCTACAAGATAGTGAAAGCTCGTCGCTTGGCCCTGGACTTTTTTAACCTCAGAAATACTCTTACGAAAGTCATGCAAACTAGCCTACCTATTATTGTGAAATCAATGGTTAGGTTAGGTTACGTTCTTTAGGTTGCCGGTATTGCATCAGACCTGACTGGTAGAAATATAATAAAAATAAAAGTTCTGTATTGCTGTATGCTCTTTTTCAAATTTATAAATCAACTTCGACGAAAATAAATGCAATTCCAATCATGTGTTTCAACACAAAATCATTTTAGGCATTTTCCCCATTAACTCGCTTTCTGCATCAAAACCAAAAAGCCGGAACAGAATTACGCTTAAATGAACAGGCATTTTAGCATTTTTAGAATGGGAGTCCATTTTAGAAAAGCAGCTTGCACGAACTGAGAGCGATAATGCGCTGTAAATCCCTTCCCACGAAAGCAAAATAGACCTAAATCCTCTCCCGAAAATAAAAGTATCGGTTTAATGAATCCTAACTAATGAACACATTAACACTTTCGGCACACATGTTTACTGATTTATGACTTCGAAAATGTGTATATATTATTGGATTAGAGCAAACTTGCTTAGGAAGCTGGGTTTTAGATTTTTCTCCCCCGCTTCCTTGAATTAATGAAAAATTCGTGTTTACATATTATTATGCATATACTTTTAGAGCTATTGTTTTAGCGAGAACATCGGCTTAAAGCTTTAAACAACTCTGGTTCAAACCCAATATGGAGGGGTAATTTTAGGATGATGAAATTCAGATTAGAATAGTGTTATATAATAGTTTAAAATTAAAATTATTTTCTTTGTTTTCTGGAACCCCTACGCCGAGTGCTATGATGCTGTTTAGTTGACTCAACATTGTGGCTCTCTGATGGGTTGAGAGTTTAAAACCGACACAGAGATAGTACTGTAGTATAGGTGTAGGCAATGAAAATAACAAGTTCAATCAACTTAAATTTAAGAATATATCCACCCTCATTCTGGATATATCATGTTAAAGATGACTAAAGAACCTTTCCAACAATATAAGTATGCTTAAACCAGGCAATCATGTCCTCAGTAATAAAGCCTAAATTCAAAATACTTACCGGTATATCTTTGGAATCTTTTTAAAACCAGATTTTATACTTACGTTTTCACAGGTTATGGTTGCAGGGAACTCGACGGGTATTTGCTTGACTGCTCCCCGTCCCAGGGCCTCTCTCTTGCACTGAGCAGCGAAAACCCTGAGTTCCTTCTTCTCTTCTTCGGAAAGGGTACTACAGTACCGAACCTCTGAATCGTGGGGCGGAAGCTGCTGGAGCAATTGTCTCACCCTGTAGTTTTCTCCCACACTGTTGACGTAGGGGATCTTCTCCTCAGGCAGAGCCGAGAAATAGAGATGGACCTAGAAAAGAGAAAAACAGAAAAATTGTAATGGGAAAATTCTATGAATAATCTTAAAGTCATTCTTCCATGATCCACTTTTCATTTATAACTTTAGAAAAAAATTGGTAGCCTATATGAAAAATAGATGCAAAAAATTATGATCTCATGAGTATTTATCCCGCGAGCCGCGACCCACTTTGGAAATTTTTAAGTCTTCAATTGACTGCTACCCTTTGTCCCAGCTTGGGTCCCAGCCATCCCATACTGAAATGATCCTCGGGAAGTTTTTTTTTTTTTTTTTTAATCTTAGCCTTTTTCCCACAACCTCTTACTGAGGTTTATGGTTTTTCCCAAAGCGGGGTAGGCT
>JAQGBM010000505.1:0-13446 GCA_034698405.1 Symphylella vulgaris | reverse complement strand
GTTAATGACTTTTAGGCCAAATTGGTCGTGTGAGGTGTCTATGAAAAGGTCTCTGCAAGGGGAATTCATTGCACCCTTCCAAATTGCGCATATAAAGCATTTATAGTAAAAAAAACTTTGTTTTTACGGGTTGATTTTTTCGGAAAAAATCGGTCGACCGAATTCAAGATGGCGGACGTTTAATTTTTGTAAATTCGGTTTCGGGCACTAGCCGTAGTAAATTATAGATTTAAAAATGCCAGAATTTTTATTTCGGGCGCTATTCCCATATATGATACTGATAGTCACCAGTAGCCTATACGAATCTGAAATTTGGATATGTTAGTACCGTATGTTACATATGCAGGAACGGTCTAATTTTTCTGGAAAATCGGACGACCGAAAATTCAAAATAGCGGCCAAATTAGCCTTCCTTTTTAAAAACTCCAATCATATTGCATTGCGAAATTTGCCATATTTCTGTGCGGCCTTGTTTCTTATGTAAAGAGCAAAGAGTAAGAGCGTAAGAGTAAGTATTTAGTACTAAAAGTACTAAAAAAAAGTATGATGAGGATTGAGGTATGATGATAGCTGTCGATCATACAGAAGAAATTTTAAAATTTTAGGTTCTAAACGAGGTTCTAAAGTTGGTTTTAATTTAAAGTGGTAACGACATTTATAAAATAATACAACTTCTTTAAACCATTGAATTATTCATATTAACTTTATTAACGTTAAAAGTTAAATCTCGGTCGATAACGGTTTAATTTACGTACGTATAACTAAGTTATGCTATTATTAAAATAAAAATTAAGCCGTTATCGACCGAGATTTAAAACAGCAGAGAGGAGCTAGATCGAGGTCTTAAATTGCGTATATAGATAGTGCTTGTAGGCTATCATGCAATAATTCCGTAGCGTAAATCCACTATAGCCTAAATGAGTACAATGAGTAGTAATTAATGGTCAGTATAAATTAACTTAGCCACATTAGCCGCCTACCCTAGTCGCAATTTTGCACTATGATTGAAATTTGAATCATGATATTATATACTGTATATCTGCAATTTCCACCAATTTGCTCCCCGGGTCAATATTGGAGCGCAAATCTCATTGATACAGGCCTATAAATAACGATTCTGAATAATTTCTTATCAATATACAGAAAATTATGGTACAAAAAAGGTACCTGCCCAGGAAGTTAGTAGCTGAGCCATAAATGTTATAATAACTTATTAGTTATTACATAACGTAAGTTATATTAATAACTAATATTGATTTCCGCCTGTATCATACTCGTAGAATAAAGGCCTATAATCTCTATAAGATCCGCGTAATTAGCCTACCCTAGCTTTTTGAAATTTGCAAATTTAAACGCCTAATAGGCTTTTTTAAAATACAACAATGTAAAAAAAATGTATAAAAATTCTTCTCGCACTATAGCTATAGTTCAATACTTCAATTATTTTAGAAAAGCTGTTTACGTCATTAATTCGAATAGCCGAGAATCATGATCCAAGGTCTTAGCTATCATATTTTTAATACAGTACCGATTAATCACCGTATGTAATGGGATTCATCTGTCGTACTCGTATATATATTATGTAATTATATACGTATGCGCGCCTTAAAATAGCGCAATATTTTTGCAAAAATAATAAGAGTTTTAAGACTAAGTTCTTAAATTAGATGTCAATTTTGCCATATATACCTAGATTTTTATAGGGACTAATCTAAAAACGACAGAAACATAGAACCGCATTTTCGTATCGGTATCATAAAAGCAAAGGCGTGATATCCCGCATATATACTACACTAGCCTAGGCCTATGAAACGCATGAAGCTGTTTAGTGCGCTAATTGCGCAAAAAATAACTTAATTATCTACCCTTTCGCTTTAAAAAATAATATGGTTTGACCATTTTGGAAATGTTTGTTCAAATTTATTGCGCAATATATAATTTTTAAAGCAGGACTTTTTTTTCTCCATTTCCTTGGTGACCGCGGGTTGAATTTATTATTATTTTTTTGTTCGCAAAAATGTGTTCGTGTAGAGAGCCGGCTTTCTTCTTTTCTTTCCCGAGTTTTAGCATCAACGCGCATGCTCTCTTTACATTTCCCTGCACTCCCTAACATGAGGTAATTACCGCGTTACATAAATTCAAATTACCTCACATTACAGCTTATGGGAGGAACGCATTAAATCGTGATTAAGGTAAAGGTACAATCGTTACAAAGCTACAGCGTTGGAACGACAGGGAGCTAACTTTGCGGCAATTAAAGTGAATTATATCTTGCGTTTATTTGTTAAAATAAGACCGTAATTTATTAAAATGAAGCACAAGGATCTTATATTAGAATCGATAGACCATTTGCGGAACAGAAAAGCCCGTCCAGACCTGGAGCGCATCTGTCATATTTTACAGCGGCGTCATGGGATAACTTTTGCGGAAACCGAGAAGGCCCTCGATCAACTAATAGAGGGCGGAATCGTAATTAAAGTTG
This sequence comes from Symphylella vulgaris, assembly GCA_034698405.1. Lineage (NCBI taxonomy): Eukaryota > Metazoa > Arthropoda > Symphyla > Scolopendrellidae > Symphylella > Symphylella vulgaris. Next base: position 10,964 of record JAQGBM010000505.1, on the reverse strand, counting down.
ATTACAAGGGCCACGCGAGTTACCGGAACGTAGCCAAATGGAAAAATGTGAAATATAGCAAGGGGCTTGCGAGCGTAACCGAGGAAAGCGGATCGTCGCAACCCAGCACACCACCCACCACCCCACGAGCGCGCAACAATAACCCTGACGCAAAACCGCAAGAAAAGAAATTAAAGTCACCCGAAGCAAACGGTAAAAATTTGCCGGAAACCAAGAAAATCAAGAAATCCGCTCTCACTCAAAAATACAAAAGTCTGCAAGGAAGCAAATTATTGGGAAAGTCGTCAGCGCAGTTAGCGCAGAAAATAGGCCTAGCTGCGAGTGCTTATCGACACAATTCAATGACCGCTAACGCCGTTACGAAAAAATACAACTCGCTACCCATGAAGCGATCGGGAAAACAGCTACCAAACAAGCGCAAGGTAAGAGAAAAATTCAGCGCAGCGCACTAATATTTAGCTACGTTTTAATTTATTCGGGTGTTTCCAGGACGTATTTGATAAAACTGCTTATTTTTGGACATCAGTTAAAAATTTGCCCGGCCGTAAATTATTGCCGTAAATTTCCACGCAAAAACGCGCACTCGCTACAGCAATAATAAAATGAACCTAAAAGTTGCATTTTGCAATCATAGGCTATTTTATTTAATTAGGCTGCAGCAATCAACACTTCAAATTCAACTTTGAAATTTAATTAATGTAGCTCTATGATTTAACCAACAAAAATAGGCGAAGTTATATACCATGGAATTCCATGGGTAGACTATAGCTAGCCTGGTCATAATTATTATTCATAGCTACTATTATAGCAAAGCCAAATAAATGAACCATGTACCTTTTGAACAAAACCAATATGAGCTGATAATTATACTAACTTATAGCCTACTAAGATCTAAGACTTTGAAGTATAGCCTACTAATTAATTATAAATTAGTTTGCCAGTGTCCACAATCACTCGAAAACATCATGTCCCAACTCCCAATTGACTCCCAAGTCCCAACATAAGTTAGATCTTGAACTTAAAGTTTTTTTATAGCCTAGGCTATTTACTAGCCACTATAATATAGACTATAGCCTAGATATGAGTTTTCAATGTAAAATCTAGGATTGTCCATGTAACACATGATACATGGGTCGATCATGACACCCATCCATCCATCCATTTTCAAACCCGCTAATTATTCCTTTCGGGTCGCGGGAGCAGCAGCCCCAGGAGGGTCTTCCAATGGTCAGGTTCTTCCGATCATGACACCAAAAAACATAAATATATTATAAGCTAGACACTACAACTATGCACTCATGACTATATACTGTATACGCAGTATCATAAGTCATAACCAGTTGTCTTGGTCTATAGGAAAAAATTAAATCTGCATTAGATTTGCAGTTAGAATCTGACGTAGCCTACATCATAGCAAGAGTGCATAGGTGATGTACTCTTGATCATAGTTATAATAATTGCATATGCAAAGCAAGATTGTTTTCTTTTCTTTTTTCAGCGCGTCAAAAAGTCACTGGGACCCGATTTTATCACGAATTACGAATCGACGGAAGATGAAAGCGAGATTCGTCTGTGCATGTACTGCGGAAAACCTTGGGAACCATCCCCGAGAAATTCGGGAACCCCCATGACTTTGGAATGCAAGGACTGTGGGGGAGGAGGTAATACTTTAATAATTATAAAAACATTGCCAGATTTAATGTGGGGAAGAGGGGACGTCCCCCCCCCCCACTCCACGGAAGGCCGGAGGGGGGCGAAATTTGGCCTCCTTGATGCTACGAAAATTTGGCCCTAAAATTCGCTCCAGAGGGACGAATTTCGCCCCTTTCCCCGTATTTTCGCCCAGGTAATATTTTCGCACTTAAAATTATACTGAAATTTCTTTTTTGGGGGGAGGAGGCACGAAGATTTTGGATCGAAACTATATTCGCAGACATTCTACAGTCTACTGTAGGCTATATTATTTTAGGGACAGAAATATTTCGATGCAAAAATACACTGCATTCTGCATAATTATTTTCCCTCGTCTTTCAGTACCGTAACGGCGAAAATCAGGATTTCTAAAAAGTAGAAAAATCTGAAGATAAAGTATAATTATGATGAAATAATAAGGGAAAGGGATGGCCCATATATAGCCGCCGTGTTTTTAAAGTCAAATTTCAAAAATACGACAAGTTAGGAAAATATGTTTAGTGTTTTGAAACAGTAATTATTACAGTAATGAAAACTATAAAAAATAAATCACGGTCCTACTGGACCTTGTTTTGAACAGGTAGGCTACGCAGTTTCGAGCGGAGGTGTCCAAAAGAGAGTTTTTCTGGATTTTTTCATAATTTTCTTCGAAATGCGCGTCCAAATTCTCTTCATTTGTGGAATGGTGGTAGCTGAACGGTGTGCAGTTTTTCAGCAAGGAGGGCAACCTCCCAAGTCCCAAATGTTCCGCACCTACGGCCAATTGAGCGATTCTGGGCTCTGTGCAGTGTGCAAGCTCCGCTATCGAGATCGAGCTGAGTAAGCCAGAGCCTACCACCATTCCACAAACTCATGCACAAATGAAGAGAATTTGGACGCGCATCGGATGATATCGGTCCAGTGGCTTCTCAATAAGGCTCGACCGATGGTACAATTTTGCCGATGGCTGATGCCGATTGTTGAAGTCTTCCATCGGCCGATGCCGATGGGAGAAAAATCAAAGTTTCCAGTCATAAAATTATAATTTTAGGCCTCTTTCAAAATCGGATTTAATAAAAGTTCATGAGTCAAAATTGCCAATTGGAACTTTATCCATTCGTCATCAAGATATTATTATGAAATTAACAAGAGGAAGATTTCTGTTTAGAAAATAGCAACATTTCTGCGTTTTCTGCGTGAAAAATTTCCATCGGCATCGGCAAAATTTTGTCAACTTTGCCGATTGCCGATGGGAGAAAAATGCCACCATCGGCGCCGATGGCGATACATCGGTCGAGCCTTACTTCTCAACTAGTATAGTCACCGCAAATTACCGTTTTTGCAATTGGCGCTTGTATCGATCGAGCGAGGGTGAAAAGCGCGAGCGCTAGGTGCTATTTGCCGCCTTTTGCAAAAAAAAATAATAATTTACCGCCTTTAATTTGCTTGTCTCCATGGCGATAAACGTTTATTAACTTGCCACGAGCTATTAAATCCCGAAATGGAGCACAAAATTCAAAATCACGTGCGATTAAATCTCGAAATAGTATCAAAGCAAGGATAAAATTTAGCAAAGTAGATACCAAATACCACGTTCAGCGCGTGCAAATCACCCTAAGTAAGGGTTCTTTTTTTGAAAACCAGGGTCGCGATCATATAGGTCGTTGGTCGCGATTTAAATTTGCGGTGACTATACAGACACATAATAAGCTTAAATACTTACACACGATGAAGTGTTTTGTAGTAATGGCTTCCTCTGACTAAAGCCAAACTCCCCAACACTGAATTGACCTTTACGTTGGATACGTGGAGTTCCCCTCTGTATATTTTATTGTATGAATTGGCCAATTCGTGAAGAACCAACAAGGCCTTTGTTTCGTTAAAGACTTGACCGAAAATGCCGTCGTACGAATTCAACGCGGAAAAATATCGAAAATTATCCGAACAGTTTTTTGGTTCGAAAACTGCGAGTCTCTTCAATTCTTGATAAATTCTTGACAATCTTTTCAATCTCTTGACTGGTTCGGGCGCAATTTCCACCTTGTTTATGAGAAACTTTAAGTTGCTGTGTTCGGACAACATCCAGATGTAGCCGTGGTGTTCGACCGCTGTCGCTAAGTCTTCGAAGTCATCGATCGTCCACGGTTTTGAAGGCTTAACTAGGACTGAACTGAGAACACCGCGGTATCCGGTATGCAGGACGTTTGTCAATAACATCCAAATGCCGTAGGATAAGAAAATCCTTTTGGTTACAAATATCCCCACAAACTGTTTGTCTGGAAAAAAGTTTTTTTTTTAATTTAGATCTTTCTCGCATTGGCGTCGCTTTGACTATTGTTTATCGCTTGATATCGAAGCGCGCACTTCCGGTTTGCCGCCATTTTACACTTCAAAACCCCGTATCCATAGTCCAAATGTAACGAGAGCACTCCTATACGCTACTTTTACACAGTCCATGTACCTTTTCCATTCAAATTTACCGTAAATGATGGTGGAAAATAATCCTATGATCTTATTACACGTTTTATACTCTAGCGAGTTACCGGTACTTGATATTGTAAAATATATAACATTTTACTGATAAAGTAAATAACTTAACTCATACAATCACTAATATCCATGTCATAAAGTGTTTGGAAATAGTTAGGCCTAAATGAAAGTGAGTGAAAACAGTAAAAAGTGTAAAATGGCCGCCGGCCTAACGTTGTTTATATTAGAAAGCGGAATTACAGCTTGATAGCAAAGCGCGCTATAGAGTGACAACTCCAGGTATTATGCAGTGTAGTGCGGACAGCAATACGAGGCATGAAGTGATTAATAATTACTATAACTTTTATTTAACATAATTCATACTTATAAACGCTTACCGCAGTAGGCTACGTGTTGCTCCCATCGGAAAGTTAAAGAGGAAGAGGAAGTCGTAGCCGAGATGGAATTATGGGAAGTAGGGCGGAAACGGAATAGCCTACAACGCTCCTGGCCAAAGGCGCGAATTAGCTTTCTACAACAACAACGCTTCGGCGTTGAGCTGATCGCTTGGCCTTGCGACAACTCTCAGCTGAAGAGGGGAAAGGGGAAAGAAGGGGGAGAAAGGTGGTGTGGTGCTGTGGGCATCACAGCAGCTCCATGCTTTGACTAAGCAAAGTTGTTGCTTAATAAGATGCCATACGATTCAACAATATAGTTCCATATCAACCAACTTACCAAGGAGGCCCTTAGGCTATGTACACGCGAGAGTTTTTTTCGAGATGCGATGAGCTTTGAATTTTGATTTGCCGTTTTTTTCGGCCTACTAAAGTTTTAGCAGACTGTCTTTTCGGTCAACTGACTCAATCCTTGTCCAGTTGACCAAAAAGACAGTTTTCTAAACCGAAAAAACGGCAAATCAAAATTAGCTCATGGCATAGCATCTCGAAAAATCTCTCGCGTGTACATATAGCCTTAGCCTTAGTGTAATGGTGTAACAACAACTTTGCTTAATCAAAGCAATGCCAATGTTGCAAAGATCTAGATAGGAAATTGCACGTTACACATTCAATAATAATTATTCTAAAACAGAAATAATTCTGTATCGGAGTTAAATACCTTGATTGAGTGCTTGTCTGATCATATCGAAAATAGTTAGACGGACTTTGTTTTCTTCATTCATATTATTGAGTGCATTACACACCGTCGGAAAGGTTAACACTATTAAAAGACTTAAAATCCAAACCTACGGGGTATAAAAAAAACGTCACATATAGATTAATTAATCCCAAACTCTTTAATACTCGAAATTGCATGCAGATCTACTCTGTATCTTTTGTAGGAATTGATCAAATCGGGAAGAACGTGAGGTAGTTTTGATCAATACATCTTACCAGAAATAGATCTCTATCTATTTCTGATGGTACACCGACAAAATAGACTCGACAAAATAGCCCGCACCACAAAATAGCTTCGACAATTTTACCCAGGGTATACTTAATGAGAGAAGGGGTAGTGCGGACGAATTCCAATCACAAGTTCAATTACACGCGCATGCGAAAGCCAAATTGGCGGGTAATCTGTGGAGCCATATTGTGCTTTTCGTGTTCGAAACGAAAAATGGCAACAGTTTTAAATATTTATCTTTGTTTTTACTGGGATTTCTTCTTAAATATTGCGAAAGCATGTACTTTCCCATAATTTAGAAATTCCGGAGGTAAGAAAATCGGTTCGTTTCTGTTTAGAATTGTGCGATAATTTAAAAGGTAAAAAATGGCGTCTTGAAATTTGTACCAACTCTTTCTCATTTTCGCGCTTGTTTATAAGCACAAAATGGCTACAATTCAAGATGGCGCCTGCTTTCCGCACTACCCCCTATCTCATTAAGTATACCCTGCATGATGCAGGGCATGTCATGCCGCGTACGTGTCTGTTTTGTTGTAATGCGATTTCACTTCCTGTCTGCATCATAAAGCTGCGCATAGCAGGGCGCGTTCACTTGCGATTCCGCGCGATACCGGAAACAATATTTATTTATTTATTTATTTATTTATTTATTTATATCAGCCTCATAACTCAAAATTCGATCACAGCGCCAACCGCGGCGACATGCCCTATTACCATTCATATTAGAAATTTCCAAGAAATAAAAAAAAAGTCAAATTGTGAGCAATTTGCATGTTGAGAATATGTAAATGTTAACGAAATTAATAATAATTCATGTACAAGGGCGTCCGCAGAAATTTTGCCAAGGGGGGGGGGGGGGGCAAGCCAGTATCCGGGACTGATTTTTGGGTGGGAGCTTAGGGGGATCTGGGGGGCGGCAGCCCCCCAAATTTTTTTTAGCACCTATTTTTTTAATACATAATTTTTAAGCACCTATTTTCGAGCTTTTTAACAGTATAATGTCAATTTGGTCTATGAATTTTTAAAAATACTTGTTTTAGCCTATCTAGTCATGGATACAGGGTGGGAATTCCCGTGGATTGGAGATTTAAACACTTATATTTTGTGAAATCTAACTCCCGGACCGCCGGAGGCGAAATTTTTTTTTTCTTTTCTCAAAAAATTGACGAAATTTTCATTTTTGCTTGCCTTTTTCCAAAATCCAGGGGGGGGGCAACTGCCCCCCCTTGCCCCCCCCCCCTCCGGACGCCCATGACTGTATGTATATACTCTTTTATAGAAGTTTGTATTGGCTATTTGGTATTTGGACGTAGAACTACTCACCATCCCTTTTAAAACTGTGCAAGGATAGAAAACGTCTTTTGCTATCTCACTCCAGTCCATGAATATAACATTCCAATCGCTCTTAAAATAATTAAAACTTATTAATTAATTAACATAACCGACCATGGTGTATTAACAATAATCTTATAACCGACTAACTTTTAAGCACCGAAATATGTTGAATCTGGACCCGCTCCCTGCAAGTAAATGTAAATAGCCTAACAATGCAGGCCTTAATTCTGCTTGTTCACTGTGTACTTTCTAAGGGGAAGACTTATACAAACTACCACCTATCTTTCTGAATGAACATGCAATGAACATAATATCAAAGATAATGCTGTCTTACTGATCATTGATCAAGAAACATAGGCTAGAAGAAAGAATCCTTACAGCATTTACTGCAGTAGATCGAAGATCATTTTCTTCTTCCATGCTTTCTGCGCTGTTAATGTACCCGTGAACTATTAACAGGATTTGTTTCTTTACATCCAATGGTGATCCCGTAATCGTATCCGTTTTCCTATACCTGATAATATGAGGATCGTCGGGGTTAGAACGCGTATAGAGCCGAAAAGTTATGGTGTCCAGAAGTTCTGGGGGAGGGTTACAAAGACCCACAAGGCTCGAAGCTGGATATCCATATTTGACGGCCATGTGAGAAATAAAGTGAAGAAGTTCGTCAAAGGCTTCGTAGTATAGACCATAAAAACTAGACAAGTAGCTAACGCCGTCGGTGATAATGCTCACTTTGTTGGCCACGGCCGAAGAGCTTTTAAGACAAAATGCTGAAACAGAACGATAACGGCATTGGCTAAAAAGGCAAGTTATAACGGACTACCGGTAGATGTGATGCTTAGCTGTGAAAAGCTGAATTTCCGAAAACGGGAGCACTATTTCAGAGACTACACGATGTATGTTTGGAGGAGTTAAAGTCTATTGAAAATTCTAATGAAAGGTAATGTAATGACTATTTTAGGGTAATTAATGCTATTAGACTCTATACCAGTATACTTTTTTTAAACGAACCTTTCCCTTATTCTTTATAGTATTACCGTTATAAAATAAAATAAACATATTTCAAGTTACCGGTATTGACAAATTAATGACAAAATTCATCTATAAAAAGCGTGGTATTTCCGTGTAAGCCATGCAGGATATCCGATTTTTTTTTTCTTATAGATTTGCTTTTTTTGTAGGTCTATAACGAAACCAATTATTCAACTCAAAGTTTAATTTTTAAATTCTGTATCAAGCAGAAGTAGCATGCAGTATTTAATTAAGCATATAGCCTACTGTAGGCCTATATACATAGCCTATAAGAATATTATCGTCGCCTCTTTCTGGTAAAAAAAAAAAAACATTAAAGTGTGATGGGCATCTCCCAAAATAGTTTATTTAATTTTTATTAAAACTTAAAGATATTTAGTTTATTAGTAATTTCCACTTGTTATTTTCTTCCAAACATTTATTTTTAAACACGTCATGCAGTTAATAATTTTTTTTAAATAAGCGTATTTTACACTTTTGAGTAAAAGCAACCCCCTAAGAGGCGTTTTAGTATGCAGAGGCACGGTTTCGGGATGCCATTATTGTAAAGAAGCATACCGGTAGGCCTATATTTAAAAAAATTAATAACTCGATTAAAATGATAATTTTTAAGAAAATAAAAAAGTGGAAATTACTTAATATATAATAAAAATCTTTTAAGTTTTAATGTAAGTTAAATAAATAATTTTTAGAGGTGCTAGAACTTTAAAATATAGGCCGCACTAACTGCATTCAAAAGCTAGTTTTTTGAATTTTTTGAATGAAAAGAGAAACTTTTGTAGGCTAATCAGTACCGGATAATTAATTAAATGCGTAATACCTACCTGTTAAAATCAGGAAACTAAAATTCATTATTTGTCCAAATGATAATGTGTCCGCAAACTATTCCCCTAATAGAATTCCTAGTAAAGAAAAAAGGAAAATATCCCTGATATGTTCTGGTATCTTTTATTCGATGTCAATCATTCAAATCAAAACTCCATCCACCTGTTTTACTGTTTGGAAAAATTTTGTTAGAAAAAAGCCATAAAGTTGTAAAAATTGTTTTTTAACAACAATTATTTTTTTTTAAACAATATAATTATTATCATAAAAGCGAGACATGATAAAAATTAATGCTTCAGGAAGCATTTTTATTCCATCAGATTAGAACAAATTAATAAAATTTTATATTATTTTGTCCCCAATCTTTTTGTTATCGTTTATTTTGACATGAGCATTTTGGTATGTGACAAAAATCTGCCGCTATATAGGCTACTTAACCTATTTCATTAACAAATTCACACATTTTATTGTTTGAATATACTGTTTTTACTATATTATTCAGTAATAAAGAAATTAATTGCTCATATATGAATAGTAGGCCTACGGTAGTGTTCCAATTGTGTTTACCTGCAAAATGGCTAATGGTTTCATACTAACTGTAAAACACCTTGGATCTTTCTCCTAAAAGGTTCTCGAATAGATAGAGATTTTTCTTCTCTTATCTACGTCACAAAACATTCAACGGATTTCTGTTTAAAAAATTTTTTAAAAAGAATTTTTAAAAAAGGTTACTCGTGTACCAAGTAACATTATGCTAAAAATACAATGTCCTAAAATGTAAAAAATAAAAGCATGTAAGATACATAGCCTAATATTGTTTTATTCAAATTTATTCAGATAGGCCGTACGACGAGATAGCCTATGTAAGTATGTATATACATGACTGACGAGTGAGTGCTGCTGGTATTGGATATGAAAAAAGTATGCAATAAAAATTATTGCTTTTGGACTTTTTGTCATAATTTCGCAGTTTACCATTAATTTTGATTGAGTCATTTTGGCCAGTATCTATAGGCTATCAGATCTTAATCTTATAGGAACGGAACAGGTCAATACAGCCCAAATTTCCTGATATATTGATATAATCTAAATATAATTATGTTAAGTCTATATAGGCTATAGCCTAATAATTATGTTTTGGAAAAAAAGTCCTCACGAATTTACGATACAGCTCAATGATATTTTCAAAATAAATCAGCATTACCATCACCTACGGCTACAATATTATAGCCTAAACTAAGTTATAAAGGCTGTGAGATTAACTGTTGCTACCTTCATTGTTTTGCCATCCAGTTATTATGTTTCCTTTCTGTATACGAAGTAAGGTTCAAAAGTTTCCGGCCTGAGCATGTTGCCCACACGAAGGAAAATTCTTGTCACATGCATTGACTAGCCCCATATCTCGACATGTTCAGAAAAAAATTTGTGTGCTCATTCGTGCATTCGTGTCTCTCATGTGCATTCGTGCCATATTCACATCCTCTCCAAGCACGAACTCCACTCGAACTCCCATGTTAATTTTCCACTGAAAGCGACTCCGAGTCGCGGTCAATGGAAAATTAACATGGGAGATCGTGCTTGGAGAGGATGTGAATATGGCCCTCAGTGAGTTAGCGAGCTGAGAGCTGAGGTTTATGCCTAGTAAGATTGGAAGTATTCGATGGCAGCTGCATGGTAACTGCCATGCAGATCAACTTTACCATTTGGCCTATATTATATAACAATTTTTTGCCAATGTCATTATTATTGTTACTAATATCGGTATTGTTTGAAGTCTAGAATTAATTCTAAGACTAATTGTTATGTACTCACGTCACTTAATGGTCACATTTCTACCGGCTTTGAATTGCGTGGGGATGATTGACAAAATGAATCAAATTCTTCAGTAAATCGACTAAACGAGTATATTGTATCGGGAAGGCAAAAGGGCAAAATAAAGTTAGAAGAAAATTATAAGGCACGCAATGAAAATATAACTTTGAGATAATAATTTATTTTTTACGGACTACCGGTATATGCTACTCGTTCTTATCACAAAACATCTATACCAAACATTAGCTTACTCAAGATGCCGTAGAAAACTTATAATAATTATAAGTCGAAGAAAAGGCAGTTAAATTGATAGTAAGTATTTATAACACGACAACGACATCAACGGAGACCATAAAACCCACACCAGCGGACAATTCCATGATCCTAAACTGGCACAGGTAGGAGTCGAACCC
>JAQGBM010000504.1:0-13446 GCA_034698405.1 Symphylella vulgaris | reverse complement strand
TGAATTGTGGAAATCGGTTGGAAACTGTAGGAGGAGTTCCTGTGAGACTAAAACCCTTACCGGTTTAATAATATAGAAGATACCCGCAATATGCTATCGGTTTTTGGGCTATAACTAAGTTATATAGTTGTATTCGAAAAGAAAGCTTGTCTCGATTTTGTACCGCCTGCAAGCTAGCTGCCGAAGCTTATATTCAACTCAAGCCTAGAGTTCGCCATCTACCGGGAGAGAAATAATTGTGGGAATGCTCACATTGACTTCTAATTGAGAGAAATGACAATTTTTATTTTAAAGTGTCTGTAGCATGGAAAAGTTTACATAATATTATGTGTACAATGTTCCCCCTTTCATGATGCATTTCGAATTCTTCAAAAATTCCACTCCAGAGGCACAAAATACGCCTCCAAAAAGTGCCCACTCTGACGTCATCATGAATTTTAAATTATTTTGGTTCCCTGAATTTTGAACCTTTCCAACTGGTGAGATATCGTACCATAATGTCTTATGATGCATTATAGATTTTGATGCGATATTGCCACTTTAGTTGATGCTCAGGGAACCAAATTTTAATGGTGATGACGTCATAGTGAGCTCTTTTTGGAGGCGTTTTTTTGGCCTCTGGAGTGGAATTTTTGAAAAATTATAAAATGCAACATGAATGGGGTACACATAATATATTATGTGTACAAATGTACACTTCATTTTCCATGCTACAGCCACTTTAATAAATAATTGTAGTTTTTCAAAACAAATTGATTTAAATATTAATATATAATAATATATTATATATATCAAACCGAAATTTAGATTTATAACCTTGTACTCTGGATCCATATATCCACCACATTATCCCTTGTATAGCCTATAGTTTAATTTCCCCAAAATTCCTTTTATTCTTGTTTCAATTAGCCTAAATGATGATGATATTCTGCATTGTACGTATACATTACCGAGCTTATAAACCTTATTCATATATTTAGATCTCGTACGGTATAATGCAAATCACTAATCCGGGGATTGTAAATTCTATTGATTTCTCGTCATATTAGCCTATAGCCTAAATATCCTATAACAAACAACAACTATAGCAATTATTTTGGATCAGCATTGATGGCAAGTTACTGAAATAGCCCTAATTATTATGACACCGGTAATAATATCAAAATATCGATAATGCGTTATTTTGGTAAAATATATAACTAAAAATAGAAATTGCAATACTGTTATTTATTCAGTTCTGTAAAAAGTATGATACAGGTATTTTTAATTAATTTTTGCAACAATGGCAGAATAATTTTAACAAAAGTTATAGCTTATAATGAGATAACGAGCAAACATACAGAATAAACTATGAAGTGTAAATTAGTTCATTTTAAGTGCTTTCTTTGTTATAGTCTTCATTAATATTGATAATGCACTGTGCATTTTGATTAGCCTATTGTGTTAAGAATTGCATTTAAAATGTTTTAATATCTTTATAAGTAAATTATTATAAGGCTAAAGTCAGTTTTAAAAGAAAATATGAAAATTACTGCGGAAGTAGATTAACAAAATTAACTACATCAATCCTAATCAGTGATTATAGATACGAAGTAACACTCTTGCCTTTACAAAATTTGAATGATAAACTTATCATTTTGTTAATAAGTTAAGTAGGAAAATATTATTTGCCTGTATAATTAAATGGGTATATTTTTATGGGTTTTTATACTTTAAGTAAGGCTTATCAGTTATAATTATGTGATTAGCCTATGCCTATATTGTTAAGATTTGAATGTACATCAGTTTATACGAGTAAGTATAATTATTAGGCCCTATACTTATAATTTTTTTTTTCTAAATTTACCAAAATCTATAAATAACTTATTGTTCAGACTATTGCTCGGACTATCATAGATAAAAAAAATAAATGAATGCATTGAATTAAAATAATCTTATAATATAGTCCAAAATAATACAAGAACTATTTAATTAATTGATAATTAAAATGGATGAGTATTTTGGAATATTGTTATAAGAATTCAATTAAAAATATTAAATAGGCTAGCCTAAATCAAACTAGGCTATAACTTTCGAAGAAAATTAAAGATAAGAAAATTTAAAATAAAATTATAGTCCTGTGTGTGCGTGTCGTATTCCAATGATTATGCCTAGCTGCTTTTAAGTTAATTGAATTTTAAATCTAAAATATTAAATTAACCAAAATCAGTGACTATATAATATGGTAAAACTTTATATATATTATTGAGTTGGAATTAACTTAAGCTTGGAATTAACTTAAGCTTATTTAGCTCATAATATATATAAGATTATATAACCACAAGAATAATTAGATTAATAAAATTTGTGTACACTCAAGGTTTTTTTATTGCCGCCATACAAGATAAAACGCAACACTAGCACAGCTTGTTTACGTTTTTGAAATATTAATGGCTGCCGTCAGTAATTTAACAAGATATGAAAATCTCTATCAAAGTCTGTAAAATATTATTTACCATAAAACACCACGTACAAATCCCCGTATAGAATTTTTAAAGACGGCGCGTTTTAATGTGTGCAAATAAATGAATACGATGCAGTCTGTACGCCCCGAAGGTATTTGCTCAAAGTTCCTCATAGAAAGATTTTAATATACCAGTAACCATCATATCATCATAGACTTACCGTTCCTCTGATGCATTGCAGGAGAATAGACCTTAAAAGTAATTGAACTGTAAATTTAAACCCCGATATGAGCTTCGACTTGTATCTATAGGAGGGGGAATAAGAAAAGAATTTAATAGATTATATATTGAGGAGACGAGATACTTCCGTCATATAGAAAGAAGAAAAAAAACCCGGAGTTGGAAAACTTTTCCGTTCCCCCCTTTGGCAACTATATAATTCAGGAAGGAAGAAAGTAGCAAGTTTTGAAGGGAAGATGTGGGTATATATACGTTCGTCTAAATCCGACTTAATACCCATAATGACAGTATAAGAAAACATACTGTATATGCGAACCATCATAAGAAATAAACAGAATAATAAAGGCCAAAGAAAAATATGTTTTCTAACTCAAACTTTTACATCCATGGATATGTTACATGGAAATGTGTGGGTGGGAATTATGGGGGTTTAACCTCCTTAGCTCCCTCTAGGAGCCTAGCCTGTAGTTATAAACCCCTCCCACTTCCTCTGCAAAAATGAGCAGAAGGTGCAGTTAGAAAAAGTCTTTCAATACAGTATTAAGTATAAAGTACTGAATAACCCAGCTTTTAACATCCTAAAAATAGGCCTGCCTCGTATATCTGATATGCCCCTCTTTAGCAGCTCAAAAACTTAAATTCCCACCTTGGCTTGGGTAAATTAGCGTGCTAGATTAATTTACATCTTCCAATACAGTAAGTTAAAGTACTGAACCCAACTTTTAACATCCCAAAAATAGGCCTACCTCGTACATCTGATATTATGCCACTCTTTAGCAGCTCAGAAATTTAAATTCCCACCTTGGGTATAATAGCGTGCTAGATTAATTTACAGACCCATCCACGCAATATTGCGGGTTCCTGTAATCCCTGTCAGATCGGTAGAAATTTTAGAATTGCATAATTCCTTGATAATAGTTAATGGCTTTTTGGATAAGGTTAAGTGTAAACTTTAGTCTTAATGCCATCTAGTTGCATATCCCATCCCAAGGTGGAAAATATAAGTAGCCTATGCTAACCTTACAGAAAACAAAACTGATACAGTTTGGTATAAAAAAAAGACTCATTCCCCAGGGTCGTTCTTTTATATATCATAAAGTGAATGACCAATTTGGTCGCCATTAAACAAATTAATAAAACAAATTACAGTATATTATTATAAAAATCTGTACATCTTATTAACTTATTTTAATAGATATAAGTTTAATTCTCTATTTTTTAATAGAATTAATTTCCTAAGTTAAAAACGAATGATGTGATAACATGGATTTGTAAAAGATTTCCTTCAATTAGTCAACCATACCTTTTTCGTTTGGATCTCGGGAAAAAAAACGAAAACAAATCCTTGAATTCGAAGAGATTGAGCAAATAAGAAACTGCCGGTAGCAAAAAAAGAAATCATCATCTCATTTTTTTGGTGCTAAACTTTTTTCTCTTTCCTTATATTCGCATAATCCTGTAGCTGTACGAAAAGCTCTAGTTCTGATTGAAAATCGTCTTTTTCTGCAAAATGTTGCTTTAATATAGGGTGTACAACACAAATGATGATAAAATACCTATACTTAAATTATTACCTTTTTTGGGGTTGCCTTTACAGTCACTAGCGTAATTTGGGGGTAATTGGACTTTCCAGAAAGGACCCTTGTCCGTGTTTTGGATAAGGTATTGACTATCCGTCCCGGAATAATTCCCTGACAGTTTTAATGACCCAGCTGACCCAATAATAAATGAAAAAAATGTCCTGGAAATATCCAGTATGCTGCCTGAAAATGGGCCGTTTTACATGTTAAAATTCTCAAATTTTGACTTGGGGAACAATATTGCGAAAAAATTTTTACACTTCTGTAAAATACCTACCGTATTCTGAGACAGTCTTGGAAATTTTTTTACCGTAAAATATATACGGAGTATTTTGCAATCTGCAATATTATTAGCCTACATACACGTGATATTTCGGAAATTAAGTGAAAAATATAATTTACAACTAAAAATTACCAGTGCACGCATGATCAAATTAGGTTGTCTCGAACTTTACGAAAGGAT
This sequence comes from Symphylella vulgaris, assembly GCA_034698405.1. Taxonomy (NCBI): domain Eukaryota; kingdom Metazoa; phylum Arthropoda; class Symphyla; family Scolopendrellidae; genus Symphylella; species Symphylella vulgaris. Next base: position 8,719 of record JAQGBM010000504.1, on the reverse strand, counting down.
ATGTAGAAAGGGATGCGTAGTAAAACCCGAAAGGTGTTTTCTTGCATCACCCCATACAATATTTTTCCTTCTTCTCAAAAATCCTTTACATATACCGCAGAGCAGTTTTGTATATATACGTTTATCTCTATTTATATTTCTCTGCCCAACGGTTGAAGACCAAAAAAATCCCGTATCCCCATATTTAAATTACGCGTCCGCTTATGGCATACATAAAACGTTTCAATTTAAATAACAACGGCCTGGTTTTTAGTTTGTATTTTTCTTTTTCCTATTGATATGCAAATAATTCTTTAAAAAAAAACAGTTTTACTATAACTACGGTACCAAAAGAAAATTTAAAACTTTGATTTATGGTTAGGGATATTCTATATAGAATTTTTGGAATGACTTGAAACTAAATTTGTATTTTATTAAAAAAATTTCTTTTGTCCGCAAACATGTTTTTATCCAAGGATGGCTCCTGATTACAGTGCTGTTTGCTTTCTTGCAATACATGCGAGTAAATGGGCAAAGCGTACCATCCTATTATCAGGAGCTTAATAGCCTAATGCAAAGTTTTTAAAGATTTATTTAGATTTTCTTCTGTATTACAGAAGTTAGATGGTCCAGATGACTGCAAGGTATAGCCTACTTGGAATAATATTTTAGAATTATTTGCACGCTAGCTTGCTAATCAGGGTCGAAGCCAGGGGGGGTTTCGGGGCTGAAACCCCCCCCCCTCCCGAAATGAGGAAAAATTGTCATTTTAATGAAAAAAACATAACTTTTTCGTCATCCGTTCCCTTAAACCCCCCAGAAATGGCAACCTCCCCCCAAAATTTTTTTCTGGCTCAAGGCCTGTTTCTGACCACAAGGTTACAGGTTCGAATATATATCTCGGAAGTCCGTAGAAACTTCAGAAAAATTATAAGAAAATGAGTTGGCTAGCTCTATCGGATTCGGATTAATAGATTAGGAGAGTAATTGATTAACCAAAGCCAGTAGCTTGTGTGTTTTTCCTCTGAACCCATCGTTTGAGATGCAGGTTCAAATCTGGGCTGTCGAGCTGGCTCTGGTAATAATTTCAGATTGAGTGGAATTAATTCTTAAAATTTTGGCTCTTTCGAATTAGAATTTAAACCTTCTGCTCAGATCCGCTTGCTCTCTTTGTACAATTAAAGAACCTTTTATGTTAGCGGACGTACTCAATATCCCCATATATACCTGTACCCGTACAGTATATGTACCCCTAATGTATATGCATAATTCAAATCTCACTCTGTCTTTTAAGTTAGTTATGAATGCCGTTGTCGCTCTCCGCGGCGTAAAATAAAATTAGAGCAAAACACTCGTAAAATATAGCTACTAACTGGAAGCCTATACCTTCCTTTTGCAAACTGCGTAATTGTTTTCTTAGGGATATAAGGGATAATATGTTTAAAATCCGGATGTAAAATCCGGATTTAAAAGTTTGTTTTTAATACGATCAACTACTGTCTATATTGCGGGATAATTGTATTATATACTGATACTTGTAAGTTTTCTGTGGATGAGTATACGCCTTGTAATACGATTATACACGTATAATACATATATGGCGTAGTATACAGCACGAAAAAAATTTCCGGAATCACTAAATTAACTTAAATCTCTGGTTTCATCCTAGCGCTTAATGTAGCACATGTAGTTAAAATGTGTGCGGGGCCTGTGAATTATTTTGTAACCATTGTCACCGTCTATGTGAAATACGTCTGGCCCTTTTTATTCGCTCCAAGGCGAAATCCTACTTTAAGACCTTGATTTAACTCTAGATCCGTGGAAGTGAGGGATAAAATTTGTCAGGACTTGAAAGAAATATATGGCTATCCTCTCGATAGCCGTATTGTATTGTATTTTCTCTCTTAAATCTTGAATTACGGAGCTTTAATCATACTATGCCTCTATAGTTTCTCTTTTAAGGAGAGTTGTTCAGGGTAAACCATAAAGTCGGAGAACCATAAATTTCCCTCAGAAACATATTATTATATAGATTAAACTTTCATATAGAAACCGTATGGCGAAAAAATAGGGCGCCTATAAAACAAGAGTCATTTGGTTTTGTCTCGTATATTTTTTGTCTAACTTATGTGACAAGGAACGTCGCCTCTGATATAAGGGTTCTTTAAAGTGGAGAAATCATATGGAATCCATGGGTCTCCTCACCTGAAAATTCGCTGCTACGTGGCGCTGCGACCTCAGCAGTTTTTATTCCCTATTCTGTCTGTGTTATTTAGACTATTGTGAAAATTCATCGTTCCAAACTTTAATTTGGTTGTCCATAGTAAGCAATAAAAAAAACCTTGCTGTGGCCGCAAGGTACTGAACCAGCTTGGAAGTCCATACATAACAAGTGACCTCGGTTTAAAAACTCGCATTCAAAGGAGCGGGCACATTAAATAATTTCTCGTGCATCCTGTAATTCAGTTATCAAGCAATTTTAATGCAAGGTCCCTTTGTGAGTGGTCTCGAAATTAAAGAGCCCTTAAGCAAGGGGTGAAAGCAATAGGTTAAATTCAGTTCTCATTCCATAGTCGGGTTATGACTTTGTTGTCGGTCACCGCGACGTTAAAAATTCTTATTTACTTAAATAGCCTACAATTCGTCAGAGCCAGTGGTTTTGCGGTTCATGCGTGATGATACCTCTAACCAAACATTTTCTGTTCAAAACTCGGCTGATAAGAATAAATGGATGAGTGAAATTCAAAAGTATTTTTTTGGCACAGTATATGAAGTATTTGCCAAATTATCCTATAGTCTGTATTGTTATCGATTAAATAGTGTTTTTAAGATAAATTGGGACACCCTTTTAAAGAAACGTGTACGTGGGTATTTAAGTCTTGCTCTATAGTTGGTGAAAACCGCATTGCAGGATGAAAGGAAAGAGATGAAAATAATGAAAAACCACAATTCGATTCTTCTCAGAAATACAGATGCCATTATTAATTAATTATATGCATCATTCTATCTACAGTATCTCTCAAGTCAATTTAAATTGAAAATGTTTAACTTCATTTTCTCTTAATGAAACTCTATGCGCTTGTTAAAAATATACTTGATCATCTCAGATGATTCTTTCTTTATTTAACATCACTATTTACATCAGTCTCGTATTTCAACTAATTTTACCCGGAAAAGTGTTTGGTGTATAGGCCTATAAACCTAGGGGCATAGCGGAGCTTATTTGGAGTATTATATTTATGGATATTGGGATTATTGGCTTGGAGATTGTGCGCTCGGGTGGTTGCAGCACTAATTAACCCAATAATTAACCCAACGTTTGAGGTTCTAATCCCGGTTGGTTGTTGAATCTTGTATAATAAATTGTGTTTAATTGATTGAAATTCGTAAAGCGGCGGCTTTTTCGGATGATGATGAATTTAAACATCTGAGGACCTTCTGTTTAGACACCCTTGATTTCTGCAACCTTTTTGTCAGGGGTAAAATCCTGTTGATATCGATATAGCCTAATTACCTTACGGTATATCAATTTAAATTTTCACCTTATTGTCGGGTTATGTCCTTCGTTGTCGGCTGTCGCTCACCCAAAGACATTAAAAAATGCGATTAAAACAACACACCACAGACGTACCAAAAAAGAAATTATTCTATACCCTAATACCATTCCTCAGAATTTTATGTGACCTATTCCTTTACAATACACTACAATAAACCTTAAAAAAAACTTTAAAACAAAACAGACCACTGGATAAATTTATAATTATGTTACCATATATCATTATTTTGAAACACTATAAACTGCTACTATATTTCTAATTACACCATTACTCGTTTTATAAGTTTATACTCTCTTGAGAAGGGTTTTAAAATTATTGTTTTCTTTTATAGATGTATTAAAGCAACATTTAGTCTGTGTTAAAAATTTACGATATTATAAAATGCCATATATGTTGCTGCATTATTTTTAATCTTTAAGCCCCATTTTAATGGATTATAAATATTGTGAAAAGGAGCTATTTTTCTGTCGCGAAATGCTCCCCTGACTAAGCTGTCATCGGATTTTCTGACTAAACGCAAATTATGTTTGTTTGTTCACGGGGATTATAAAGTATGTTCTTAATAATGTTTACTGAAGTGCCTGATATTATTAGAAGGGTTATTTCAGTGTATAGTTTGTTGCCAGCTTCTTTAAGACCATCGTACATCTATCTATAGGGTGTTTACGACGATGTGTTGTGTATATACGATCGTACGTAATCTGCTTTACGATACCTAAGCTCCTCTTTATGAAAGCTATAGCTTGAATCTATACTAACTTAGTAGGCGATAGAGTTTGTCCTATAGTTATTACGTGCACAGATATGTATAGACCACGGTATACCGTGGTGTAGAGGTTTTTTTCAGCGGCCATCCCATCCCTAATTCAGGTGTGGTCACAGTGCTTCATTTACGTATGATATAATAAGCTACGATTTGAATCAGATATCAGTCTACTCAAATTACTGTAAATTATCAAGACTGATACAACACATCAACCCCCCCCAAATTATAGGGACGTTCCCCAAAATATCAAATTAATTTTGGGTTTCAAGATTAACTGAATGATGACTGTGGTTTTTATCCTCGTTATCTGACCGTGTGTTACAGTTACCTCGATTTAGTCACCCTGGCACTGTAAAATCCAGGTCGTATTGGATGGGTATATTAGAGTCCTGTATTTTAGACTCTATAATCCCCGTGTTTTAGACTTAAATTCCCTGTATTTTAGACTCTAAATTCCCCATATTTTAGACTTTAAATTCCCTGTATTTTAGACTCTAAATTCCCTGTATTTTAGACTGTAAAATACAGGGACTCACAAGTCAGATATACAGGACATCAGATACCCTTTAGGGTATCTGAAGGGTATCTGATGAACGCGTAAAATAATACCCGGCTTGCTTCCGTTTCTAATGCATTATTAACCCTGCAGAAATCGGTCTTTGTTGTGTGTATGAGACTATGAGGTACAAAAAATAGAGGGGACTATATTAACTGGTATTGAAAAGAGAAAATTTGAGACAGTATAATTATGCCCTACAGACTTTTAACATTTTCGGTTACGGTATACCTGGATTCTGCTGCCATTTATTTCATGGCAGCTTATTCCTTCATGGCAGCATTAATTTGATTTGGGCTTTTTTAAATTCACTCGTCATGTGAAATCGATAGTTTTTGACCTTCTACGGGGAGTGTATTATAGCATTAGGCCACCACCACCGCTGCACCTCTATTTTGCAGCGACTCGCGATTCTTAATCGCACATATAATCAGTTTAATGTGTGTGTTCCCAACCGTGATAAATTTTCATTCATAACAATATTAATATTATGTATGTGCAGCATAACGATTTGTGAGCTGTGCCATAACCTTAACGGCTATAAATTTTTAGTATTTTAATTTGTTTTTTTAAATAATAGCCAGAATATTATAATATAATAATCGCTTCGCGTGTATTTTTTTATGAAAGCTTTTTTGTCGTTAGGCTATAGCTATGAATATAAATTTAAGGCGTGGGCCACATTATTATTCAAACGTAAAACACTTACAAACTTGAACTTGCGAGTCCTTGAATTTTGGCAGTCCTTGGTTTTGTTAGTTGCTAGGTTATGGTCTAGCTCTGAATCATTTTGGGTTTAAATCCCGACTACCTGAGGTTGGTAAGAATTACAGGGTAAGCGAAATTCTTAAAGTGGCGGCTCTTTCGGATAAGATGAACCTGTAGACCGAAAAAAACGACAGCGCCGCGTGTTGAAGCTTTCGCGTGAACCCGGCCTAAGACTGCCAAAGGGGTCCACAGTACACAAAAATTAATGGACCTAAGTTATTTAGAATTATTGGGTTAAAATAAATAATTGTTATTGCTTATTTCTAAACAAGCAGCTTTGCGATTGGCTGTTACTTAATTAGCAATCTTTTATTATTAAATTTAAAGAAATAGTTGTGAATAGGTTCCAATAACTTTTGATTTACACTATAAGCTGCAGTTTGGATGATTTATTGTTTATTTGACGGAGACGTCCGAACATGCCGTATTTCTTTTGAGTTAAAAAAAGGGACTGCAGGGACATTGGAAGTAATTAATTTCTTCTTTTCTTTGAACAGCTAAACAGACGAAGGATGGGAAACTGGAGGCATGCAAGGCCATTAGCAAAGTTGAATGGAAGACACCTAAAACCGGGTAGGTATTTCTTTTGCCATTTGTCACACTAAACATTCCATCCATTCAGACCCTGCTGCATTCAGAGAGTATACAAGATACACGATGGACCGAGTAGGTACTCGTACATTACTCTGCTGTGTAAGAGGAGGTGAATGGCTTGTCTCATACGAGTCATGCTATTCAGTAAATTAGGCCCAGAAAGCTTAGCCTATACCTATATAGCCCATATAATAGGACCTAACTTACGATTATCCGAATTTGCTATCAATTAGGCTATCAAAGAAATATAGCTCCAGTTGCTATTTGGGGGGTTTTGCGCTTGGATTTGAAGTCCGAACGTAATTACCTATAGGACATTATTTTGTAAGACCAAACTTTGCGGGTTCGAATCATTCTGGGAAGAATTTAAGGATGGACCGGCTGAATAGGAAAATCCAATCTTAAAAGTGAAAGTATCAAGCAAGTTTGCGAATTTTTTATCCTTAGATAGCTCGGGTAGCCGAGTATAAACCCCTTTGATGAGATTTTCGTCGTAAAAAATGGCACCCTGTGAAGTTCTTACTAATAGGAATGTTGAAAACACTCTAGTACCGGTAACTTATTGTCGGATACTTCGTTATACGGCCATTCGAAATTAGTGAGCTGGGCATAAAAATGGAGGCTTCTAAATTCGTTCATGTAGAATGTATTACCTTCACTGCATTCTACTGTTTTAAATAGATTCTACTACTCACAAAAAGCTTTTAAATATTGTTAAATTATACATTTTTTTTTACCAGATAAAAAAAAAATTACGATATAGGCATTATACTTATTTTGATCCAAGTTACTGGGTAATTCTGATAAGGTATACTGTATTATTATTATATACTCTTTAAATACTTGGTTCTTTTATATCGTCTCTTTGAAATTCCTATTTACTTTTACTATACCTTTGCGCAGTAGCGGAAGGACGAAAAAAAAACATGATTTATAATATAAAAGGCCTTATTGAATGATTCAGTATTATAGCACAAAGCAGCATAATTCAGTTCGAAATCTATGTAATGCTACTATGAATAAAATTTAATAAAGTATACTTCAAAAGACTTCATAAACCTCTTCTCTTCCCATATTGAAGCCAGCGCCAGTGCGCACTTTTCTCCGAACCCAAAGATTGCAGTAGGCTATAACTTACATAACCTGGTTAAGATTTCTGGGTGAGTGAATTATAATTCTTGAAGTGGCGACTCTTTCGGACGAGGGTTTAAATTTAAACCGATACCCTCTATAGCCAGCCCCAATTATGGTTCAGTGGTTAGCACACTTGCCTCTGAATCCGGAAGGACCGTCCGGACTCCGGTAATAAATTCCGGATGAGTGAATTTCTTGAATTGACGGCTCCTTGGGATGACTCATGAGAGTTTAAACCGAGGTTTTGTGTAGATCCCCTTTGCACTCTGCACATTAAAGAACCCTCATACAAGTCTGTAATCCAGTAAATCCTGCCGTCCCTGAGGCAAAATTCAAATCTCACATAAACGAGTACCCTCTGTGAGGAAAAATATAACAGGGGGTGCTCCTATCCTAGTTACCCAGCACATAAACCTTAACCTAATCATTATTCTTTATTTCAGATTTACATTAAAATCTAAATCTAAATATTAATATTTTATTTTTTTCGTTGAAACGTGGTTGAAAGCATAAAAAAAAGTTCCTCTATGTGCTTTAAGAATTATAATACGATTAATTATGTCTTCCTCGCTAGATGTGAGTGGAATATTGCTCATTAGTAATATAAATCTCAAGACTTATAATGATAGAACATCTCATTTTGATCGTCAGTGATTACGTACCGTATCCGTTGTGAAATGAATAAGGACGAGCTCCCATATAAAACGGATAATTTATAAAATTATGCTTGATATGGTGCATTTATAATTTTTTTTTTATCATCAAAGACAAAGCGAGAACACATTTTCATTATATGGGTTTTTATTCTTAACTTGTTACTTTACTTTTAAGGTTATTAATTTCTGACGGGAAATGAAAATGAAAAATACTCTATAATGTTGTTTTTTTAGAATTACGTAGGAAGGATAAATTATGATACTGCATTAACAAAACAAATTTAAGTAAATAAATATCAGGCAGGGCATGCGGAACCATTTTAATACTAGGAAAAATTAAATATCTTTTATACTTTTTAGGGGAATAAATAATTAATTAAAATTTCACACATTTCGACATGGGCCTACTGTGGCCGACATGGGCCGAGTGGCGAAGTGGTTAGTACGCCCGCTTCGGATGCCAAGGAACCGGGTTCGAGCCCCGGCTGGGACGAGAAATTTTTCCGAGTCCAATATGGCATTGCCCCGCATTGCCCCGCACTTGTGTGAATTTGTTTGCACGTTAAAGACAGCCTTGAGCTGGCAAAATTGTCCCTCTCCGGACGTCAGGCCTTGTAGTGCAGCAGCTTAAAAAATAATCGTGCATTTGGTGATACAAGTATGAAACTTGGTGGGGTTGTTCCTTACATATAATAGAGTGATTTTGTCC
>JAQGBM010000503.1:0-13448 GCA_034698405.1 Symphylella vulgaris | reverse complement strand
GGGGGGGATTTTTTTTTTGGGGGGGGGGGGGTGGAGAAAGTTTGTGCTAAGCGGATATAGTTGAACGTTGAACGCTGCAAAGCAAAATCAACTCAGGGATGACGATGATGATGATTTTCGGGGGGTATTTTTCGACATTTTTGGCCAAAAAAATTTGGGCTATGCTGGCAAAATATCGATAAATTGGAATTATTTCCAAAATATCGATATATATCGGGTATTTCAAAATATCGATATTTTGAAACTTTTCCCATCTTTATGGCAGAAGTTCGAGGTTTTTACAAATAAAATATTTGGGGGATAATAGGAGAGAATGTAAAAAGTTTCGCCCCATACCCAACAATTATTCAACCGTTCTTCCCAAACTTATTATCCTCGAAATGATAATAAATAAAGGGGAGTAATACGGCATAAAATGACAGAAATTCGAGACAAAATAATATATATTATTACGCTTTCCGTGTGCATCAATAATTCAGAAAGGTATTACTTTAACGAGAACGCCAAAATCTATACGTACTGTATCCTAAGCCCTCCTATATATATATATATATAGCTCGTTCAATGTGTAATGGGAGAAGTCACTATATCTTTACAGCCGAGATGTAATAAATAATAGAGCTAGGAAAAAATAATATATATTACCTTATATTAAGCAGATGTAACCGTTGTACTGATCGAAATAAAAATCAGGGATGTATGGGGGGTTGGTAACATATTAGTATAGAAGGGAAATTAATAATTATACACCCAGTACTGTAACGTTTATTCGATCTATGGGTGATTTATTCATCCAGGGAATAGCAATTCAGTGAATCAGGCTATTAAGGGAAGGAAAAAAAGCAATATAACCTAATAAATAATTTTTTTACTAGAGGTAAAATAGAACGCCTGTGACTACCGTGTTATTTATGTGTATTCGTCTGATTATGAATCAGAAATTGGGGGAAAATAAGTTATGTGAGAAGAACCCGTCCTGGCCTCATTTATTTTATTTCGCCACAATTATGATTGTTTAGCCAATTTCATAATTGAAGATATGGTCATATAATGGGGGTATTTTGGGGTCGATTTTGTTTACAATGCAATACATTCTTATTTCCCTTATTTGAGAGAGGGTATTCGTATAAAGTGAAAGTATGGTATGTTATTGTGCAGTTATAATGCAAGCTTAAGATTATAAAAATTAATTTTAGGATTGAATCCAAATTGATTCAGGACGTACAATCTCATTTTAGAAATATTTGGATTGAATTTTGAACCCAACAAATCTGTAACTTAATTTTTAATGGTAAAATCGAACCTAAAATTTATTGGAACCATCAGAATAACTCCAATTTCACTTTATTATTCCTAACATTAAAAAAAAAAACCTGCACTCATTGTGAAATTCCTACCAGCCTCGGTTAATTCGGGGGTTAATTTCAACCCTCAACACTTTTGGGATATATCTGTTTTGTCGAATGGAAGCATCATTAACCCCAATAATAACTGATATAACCAGGATATGTGCCTCGAAATACTACTAAGTTAATAAAGTAGCCCATAACCAAAGATACAGTGTAACTTGCTTAATACTTATGTTGTTGAAATATACGAAGATGCCACTATGAAGAGAAAAAAAATGTGATAGCGTTACAAATCGCTAGGTTTATCCTAAGTTCGTAGATCTTAAAGATATTAAGAACGCAGGAAACGGGTTTCGTGAGGAACTTACCAATGTTGGCTAATCAAGCCTAATATAACATATGTCTATATAAGTTGTACGAATAAGTCCAAAACATCATAACCTAATTTCACGATCTAAACATGGCTCCAAGACCATCATTTTACGGCATCGTTAAGATCTTTAATTTATCGATTTGTTTAGCTTTATAAGAGCAAATGACGCAAATGAGTTGGCCATTAAAAAAATGTATTTACTCCCCCTCCATGCATTCCCCTTAAATTAAAAAGTGGAGCAAATTCGTCATTTATCTTTGTTAGATATTACGAAATGATTCCCAAAATATGGTACTTTCATCCTATCAAAATATGGAGAGGTTAGCCAAAAACTTGTATTCAGCCAGCTGTTAACTTCAAAATCAATAATATGGGCGAGCAATGTATCAATGCTCCCCTTCTCCTTGTAATAGCTGTAATACTCGTAGTACCAACAAGCAAAGTTTCAAAGTTATTAAACATTAGTCTCAACCTGGGGTATTATATGATGGTTAATAATGTTTGGCATATAAAAAAAAAAACTTTCTAAAGATATCAACTTTTCTCTTATTTTCATTTACTGGCTACCTGCCAACGGAACAAATTCTTCCAGATCGTACGTAAAGCGATAATTTAATGAAGCATAACCATGACAGAACTTCAATTAAATCCCTTTACACACAAGCAAACTATTTCTGCTTAATATTATAGTAGGTATCCCAAAATAAAATATAGGCTACCAAGATGTATGAAACATTGAGCTCTTCGTGTTTAAAATTCTTTGTAAACTTTTTGTTAACCATTAATTAAGTTAGGTGTGGAATGGAATTAGTTTTTATATGTTCCTCCTCACTTGTCAGTTAGTTTAATTATTAATTATTTTAACTTGCATCCGAAAGAGCCACCATTTTAAGAATTTCACCCATATAAGTACCCCAAAAAACAACGTTTTCGTCGGTCTTTTGACCAAAAAAAAAATAAAGTTGCTGTGCATCGAACGTGTTGTTGTTTTTCTACCCCAAAAAAGCTTTTTACAAGACAAAATTAAACTGGGATTAGATCAATAACCTGAAAATGTTCTGGTTTTGAACATCTTATTCTTCCAAAAAATAATTTTTGGTTTATGTACCGGTTCCTGACCCAAATTTGGCTTTCAAAAATTACGTTACTTATATTCAATTTACATATTATTTTTATAACACAAATTTCGGTGATCGGTTTCAATTTTTTTCGGTACCGGTTTTGACATTCCCAACTCTGCCTTGCAACAAAATATTAATTGAATGACGGATTACATAATAGCCTTCTCTTTCAAAAATTCGACTAACCATCTTGTGTGAAATTAGTTTTTTTTTTTCTTCTTTCTCTCAATCTATTAAATTCACAATTCAAAATACCATAATATTAGCAAAATCTCGGAGGAATAACGGTTATTTTCATACACCAACCCAACGTCTTTTGACAAATTACCGTTCCAACAAAGTTCATTCACTGTTACGGGCTCTGGAACAAAGTGGTCTCGCGAGACTAAGACCCATGCCTTTCAAAATCTCTGGCAAACAGGAAAGCTAGGCAGGTTATTTACTTACCAATGGCAATACCTGTCACTGGAACAAGTAAATAACCCTACAATCTCTGCTGCAATTCATTTATCTTAAATTAGGCACGAGTTCTTTTTCGAATGAACAGTTTTTGTATTTAGTTTATTACGTTTTTCTAGCTTCTTACCCCATTATTCTTACCCAATTATTTTTTACCCTATTTCCTGCAAAACACCGAAGTTACGAAATGAGAATTCACCTTCTTCCTGTGCCAATTTTGTTTACCTAAAATAGTTTAGTGTACTTACGATTCCTAATTTTCCATTTAAGGATGTAGGCTACTATACTTAGATTTTTTTATAACGTCGCAGAAAGCGACAACGAAGCTTTCATAACCCGACGAGCGACGACGGAGTGAGATTTAATTAAACCTAAGTTATAAGAAAAGGATGGATGTCACCCCTGAATCATGATATATAAAGTTTATATTTTATGTGTGAGAGCAAGGCGATCTACAAGAAGGACCTCTTCACCCGAAAAAGAAGCCGCTTACGGATAGAATTTAATGAACCCAAATATTCTTACTATAAACTAGCCTCAGACTGGTGAGATTTTGGTTCAGGCGGAAAGCACTTTATCTTCTAACCACTGGCGCAGGCCTTAAACCAAAAGGTGCGTTACAAACAAACGACCATTGGTGCTGGCTCAGCAAGGAAAATATAAAAATAATTACGGTCAAATTTTCGATCATTCGCTTTTGTTTACTTTAAAACACACAGGCGTGTTAGTATTTAATAACGAATGAATGAATAATTAGGGTATTCTAAACCCTTTGATCGAATTAACCTGTGCCGTCATAATTAACGTGATAAAGGTAAATATGATGATGACGGATTATTTTGTTGTCCCTTAAATTCCTTTTATTCAAGCAAGCACGAACGCCACATGCAATTCGGAAGAACAATGTATAGCACGAATAGGGTATAAACGTACGTAATAACAAATTAATCACGCACACTGGATCATTTGCACCGCATACGAGTATTGTTTCATTCCCTTCTTTTACCGCTGCAGAAATAGCAGGAGCTATCGACGGCACACGTATTCAAATGATAAAATGAATATTTGATAATCCCTAAATAGTCGAAAACCCGCATCATCTTAAAGTTCTTCGATCTATACGCGAGAGATATTCTAGCATTCCCGTATAATACCACAAGAAAAGGCCGTTCAAAACTAATCAGACGGGGAGGCACGCGAGATAGGCATTAATTAAAATACGCGCTGGGTTGCCTTTGCCAGTGAAACACCTACCTCTGCAGTATTGTCGATCTATTTCTCCGCGAGTTTCCTCTGCATAGTATAAGAGAGCCAGCTAGCTCGGAAAATCTGCAGTTACTATATCAATGTCATGTCAGATTAAGGCCTGCAACTCCTATGCAGCAGAAGAAAACTATATAGATACCTCTCAAAGGCTCTCTAAATAATTACTTTCGAACACACCATAATACACTACGCGTCAGTATAACCCATTAAATCTATTGTACGTTACTTGTCTTATATTCTTCCAATACTGATCTTAAGCTTGACTTGACTAAGATGGGGACAAAATAAACTATAATATAATCACTTTGGATCCATATATTTTTTCGATCCTTTTTCTATAACAAATCGCTTTTCAGATTAACTTAGAAAAACCAGTGGTTAGGAGTGGTTAGCGAACTATATAGCATCCGAATTTTTTAGGCTATAAGACTGCGGGGTAAGAATTTTAGGCTTCGCAGGAGTAAAGTTCTTAAAATTTTAAATGTCACTCCATCATTGCTAGTACTAATTCATCCTAGAAAATTATATTGTTGAAAAGAGTTCTCGAAATATTAATTATATACGATAAATAACTTAAATTAAAATTTATTGTTTTCACTTGTACCGTAATATTGTAGTTCAGTTGTTTTAGGTTCCCCAGTGTATTTTAATATCCTGCACCGTCCTAGAGATGCTAATGACCTGGGCTAAGTGACAGTATCAAGATTTAGCTAATGCTGACGAATACTCGAAATGGTTGAATGCTGATAGTTTTCTCTGCTTTCAGACGATAAATTTCCATTACGACTTCTCACCCCTCCACCGCCGTTTTATACAACTGACGTGCCGCATTTGCCGTTGTTTGCTAAACAGGTAGCTTTTATGGGAACACGACTCGCTTTTAATGGTTGTAAAAGAGGTTTTCGTAATGCAAATGATATTGATTCAAAGGCTAACCAACATACATGGCGTGCGCTTTAATGTAGGCTTGGCTAACAAAGAATGGCAAGCATGCTATAATAGTCATATTCACCGGACATTATTAAATGGTGTGTTATGGGGTACATCTCGTTTACACGCTTTTATGGCTTGCTATTTTTTACGTGTTTGTTCCTAATATTTGCTGTTTGATTTGTTTAACATCGCTGTAAGCGTGAAAACGAAGGTCGTAACCCGAAGACAGAGCCAGAGCCAAATACTTTATTAGGGTTGCGTACCCTAAGTAGTCAACGTTGTGGGTTCAAGTCCCCGCCGAATCACCGATCATGAGGCTTGTAAGAATTTGTGGGTTAGCCTATATACGGGATAAATTCTTAAAGGCGGCCGCGCTGTTTGTTCGATTTTTTAATGTCGGGCTGAGCGACAAGGAAGTTCATAACCCGACGATGGAGTAAGATTCGAATAAATGCCCGTATGACCAGAAGGAAATCACCCCTGGCATAATAAGGGTTAAGTTATAATATGCAAAGCCCAAGATGACCTCTCACTTTAAAGAATTTTACTAATTCTTTGACATTTTCTTACCAGCCTCAACCATAGGTATATTAAAATAAATCAGCCAGTTTAAACTATCATCTGAAAGAGCCTCCACTTTTAAGAAATAATTCACCCACTCAAGACAATATGTTCTCTAAACAATGTTCTAAACTCAAAATATCCACTCAACTCGAGTGGAATATTGAGTTGGAACCTAAGTTATGATTTACCCCCATTGAAGACAAGACAATCAGGTATATACTGGGGGCAAAATAAATAAGTCTTCAAACTTTTATAAACAACTGTTTTCCTCTCGCGGTCAGCAAGATGTTTCAAACGACCACTCCTATGAATTCTGACGAGATAAGGAGCATAGGGCCAATAACCTTTTATAAAATCGATCAGGGAGCTGAAAGAGGCAAAAAGAGAAAAAGTGTATAGTATTATGAACAACACAAAAAAGTTTTCCCTTTCTCGCTTGCAGTTACCGACTAGACTTTAAAATCAAACTCGTGTCACAGCACACTCTGGAATGAAAATATCCAATGATTTACGTTGATGGAATATTCTACTTAAAGGTATTTCAGACGGAAAGTTATTGAGCGTCTAGGCTCAGACTTTTGATGTATGCTTTCAAATTATATGCTGACCTGGGCAGGAGAACCCAATTGAAATTTGCAAAGACAGGTTGAAAACCATCTTATTCAACCTTGGCCTAAAGCCAAGTCAACGGTTCAATAAAGCCCTAACTTTTGCTTTTTTCGTAATCAAGCTATTTTGAGTCTTAAGGGGTTACAAACACGCGAATTTATTCCAGTCGAATCTAATTTTTTCCTCCAAATAATTTCTTGGATCTGAGAGTCTGACGAGTAATTTATTGCCTAAAAATGCATGGCAATGGATATAATCGAAAGTTAGTAATCTCTCTGACCTCATGTTGGGTTTATTCAAGATAAAGACAGATAAAGTCCTTTCAAATAATATAAGTACAGTATCAAGAATATCAGTTACCCTATATGGAGGAGATATTTGCATTTTAATATACCGTATTTCAAAAACACAATGGGTGATGAAATCCAGAATCTCAAAACAGAGGAACTCATTCCTGTAAGTATGAATAATTTTGGAGAATAAGCATTACACTTACCGTAATGTAAAGTATTGGCTTAACTTATTCTTTCTGAATGAATTGTCCTCTTATTTCTCTGTTTTGTTATTCTGGATTCCAACCAATGGTTTGAAATTTCGGGGCTATAATTCTGAATTATAGAGTTGTTTTTTTAAATGAAGATTTACTCTTAATTAAGCTTACTTTTTTTCGAAGTTTTGCTCATTTACAAATTATTAAAAAAATTAAGTTTTTGACGATCAAAAAATGTGTTGTAACCCCTTTAAGTTTTATAATCAAAGTTATTTTCGAAGTCGTAAGCAATGCCTACGGCTCATTAATGCTGACAATAATAGCCAAAGCCTTTTAAAGTCAATTTTTTATTACTTCAAATATATCAAGACTCGGTAAAAAAAAAATTATTGGGTAAATGCCAAAGTAACGTAGTAAATCGTCTAATTTTTGAATCAATTTAATTTCGTGTTCCTAACAAGAAAGGAAAGTTTTTTTATGATTTAAGGGGGGCCAAAAGAAGGGGGATAAGGACATAAAGTACGGTCCAAGGACAGGCAAACAAGATTTTTAGACATTTACTGCCGAACATAATAGTACCGTAAAAGTAAAAAAAATTCTATGCATTATAACGATGGATTCTTGATATCACAAAGCTATTTACAGCAGTCATGTTTGAAAGCCGAGTTGACATATCCTCGTTGTCACATAACTGGCCTGCCAAAAATCAAACTTTTTTTGCTCTCTTTATTCCCATTCTCTTCCGACATCTTCAGACATTTAAGGATATACGAAGAAATAAATTTTTCTTCACGGTACTAAGGTTATTTATACAAACTTTAATTCAGGACGCGTTCTTTTTTCTTTTTTTAATTTGAGCTGCCGACGTGTTAACACAAACAAGGAGAACTATCACAGCCGTGGCTTGTAACAGAGCCAAACAAACATTATAAGATTAAAGGGACCAAGGAAAAACAAACTACTAAATTTCTTTACAAGAGCTGCTAGAGTATATGGTTTATTTTCTTTAGGAAAAAATATAGTGTCATCTATCACACTGTTTGTCCATCTCTTACAAAGTTGTACAGGTCCCAAAATTGAAAACTCAACTCACGTTAAAATCTCATTCTCGGCGCTCGACAGGACCAACACTTTCAAAATCGAATTATTAGATTTGTCATTTCCAATTTCGTTTACATTTTGATTGCCTATACGTACATTTTATTACATCCAGACTCGTTTGTTTTGTTGTTTATTTAACGTCCGCCTATTTTTGCTATGTCACCGATGCAAGGGGATGAGTTTTCACCACCTTCTTGAGCCAATTTTGCCTTAGTAAATCCTGTCCATCAGGCAAAACTCGCTCAATAAGTTGTTCAAGAACCTGTAAGAGGGTTCTTTTACGTGCTTAGGGGATCTACGCGTCTCTACAATTACTCTCATCCGAAGGAGACGCCACTCAAGAAATTTTTTCATCCTAAAATTTCTATCTCCGTCGTCGGGTTATGACCTTCGTTGTCGCCTTACCGCGAAGTTAAAAAATCAAACCACAAACAAAATTTCTATCGACCACACCGGGTTAAACCCGCAACCTTAGGGTCTGAAGTTATCGAGTTCGTTACCTCCTAGTGTCCTAGACCAACGCCCAGACCCCAAAAATAATTGAAAATTCAACTAATGTTAAAATCTCTTTCGCGAACAGGCCTACTGGCCAACACTTTCAAAATCGAATTATTAAGACTTGTCATTTCCAATTGTGTTTACATTGATTGCCTAGTACATTTTCACCTCACTTCCAGACTCCTCAAGTCAAGCAACATATGCTAAAAGACGCCATGCACTCGAAATAAACAACTGCTGGTAGCCTGCTTTTACATCAAATGTTGAAAAGAGCGAAGCACCAATACCCGCAGTTATGCGAATATGATATTGATACTCTCAAACATCTGTTAGCCTAAGTTACAGTTGGAAAAAATAACTGCGTAGCCGCAGAAAGCAATCGAAGCAAAATCTATTACACCTCGAATTTTGCTTCAAATGGACCTGATACTAAGTATAACGGTTTGCCAGCTGTTACAGCCATTCTGGAAAGTTAAAATGGGCTTTACACAGTTACTCGAAAAAGCAAAAAAATATATATTATATGACCAGTCATTTTGGTATATGGTTCGTAAGATTCATATTTTCTTCGGGATATCTTTATAAAATGTAAATTTCTTCGGTATACCTCTAAACGAGGGTGCATACGAAAAAGTTTAAAAGACCTTTCGGGAAAATGGACGGTTATCGTAGTAAACTCGTTGTCACTTTTTGATGATAGAACCTCCCGCAGAGGCTATTCCAAAAGTACCCCCACAGGGACAAAATACCGTAATAAAAATATAAAAATCTCAATGCTTATCAATAAAAACATTTTTTTTGGAGAAGTCCGAAATCGAAAAGCATAAAATGTTATATCTCTATAGATAAAGACGCATGGCTATTGTTGTTCTCTGTTTTTTTTTTTTATAGTACGGGACGGGACATATCTATTTTTTATCTCTCACTACACCCTCTCATCCCCCAACACCTTGACAGTTTATTACCCCCTCTCCCTGGAGGAATAAGTGTGAATATTTCTTTGTACGGTACACATCACAAACTCCAGCGTTTTATGATCTATGGCTATACACATTGCTTATAAAGTTATGAGATGGCTATAAAATATTTACCTAAGTCGACGCATTTGTTGTTTATTATCTTTAGAGCAATATATCCCTAGCGCTGTTCCAATATAAAATATTTTGTTGCCAATCTGTGGCCTACATAAATCCTCTACTGCGCTTATCTTTCTAGCAGCGGGCTTCTACCCGTGAGCTAAAATAATATTGCGCACAGTATCTTTAAGTAGAGCTAGTATAAGGAGCAAGGGGAAAAAAAATCTTTGATTCAATATCCTTATATAAAGCGTAAACGTGAAATAATAATAATAATACCAGAAAAACGCAAAGATTGTTCACACTCCATAAGCGGTGGGTACTGGGTGTTTCAACCACATTACTCGCGTGAGTTATTGGTTTCCTTGAGCCCCAAAGTTCTCCTCTAACCAAACCGTCTCAAACGCCTAAAGCAATATACCAGTGCATTATCTAGCTCCTCTCCCCGTTTAAGTTTTTGTGTGCTTGCTTTAGGAAAGAAAATTTTGACGGTTATTCCACCACCACCAAGTTTTGTAAGAATAGCAGTTATACCAGCACTACGATAACTTCGTTCGTTGGTAATTCTTGAGATTTCTCTAAGTTCCCTCTGGCACTGAATATTATACCTTCGTACTTCGTCTAAGTTCCGATTGTAATTTCTTTAATAAACATTGGGTAACGAGGGATGTAAGAGATAATGTTCAGTTTTTCTGTATCATTCACTAAACTAGATGAAGCTGATACTAGTATATCTGCTAGAATAAATAATTCAAGTTATAAGGTATAGTTTTATTAGTTTGGAAACAAAGTTAAACAATAAAGTGGATATGATTGCAGCGTACAAGCAAGTTTTTAAAGTGTAAACTAAGGCTCGGGGTATAGATATATAAACGGGGGTGTTTGTTCCGAGGTGTTTGGAGCCGCCATTTTTGCTCGCAGCTATAATGTACTCGTACTAGCCTAGCTATCCTGAAAATGTGTGTTAAAATTTGTTACCGGTACTATTTTAGTGAAGGAAAAGGTACGGTAAGCTTTACAGTAATAAGGTTAAAATTTAATACACTATCGGGCCTACTAAAAAAACTGAGAGTATTAAACCCGAAAAAAAAAAAAAACAGCAGTAAGTTATAAGACACCTGAAAATACTTCGTTTAAAACAATAATATTTGTGAGCAAAAATGGCGAATGAATACACTCCCTCGCATCCACCCTAGATAAAAATATAAAATTATTAGTATTATAAATATAAATTGATTAAGTTACCACAATAGCCTTATGCCTATACGGAACCAGCTTTATGAGTTCTTGCCTTCCAGATCATCTACTCTACTCTAATCTAATTATTTTAAGTTGTACAAGTTATCAAACTTGACTGTACTCGTATACACCTAAGTTTCATTGATGTAAACATTAAACTGTACCCATGCGGTACAAGCATCAATTTATGAAAAACAGAATTAATAATAATAAAAACAGCGCAATTACTGGAGAATAAAGTTTTGTTAGACAAAAGATCGAGGGAGTAATGGAGTATAAACTTTTTTTATAACTTAATATGCATACACAATATAAAAATCCCCTAAACCGCAATATAATCCGCAATGCAACCACCATACAGCACCTGGCTGTATAGTAGTAGGGCGATCATAGGATAATAATGAAAGGATTGAAGTAATGAAAAGCAAGTTTTGGGTGTCGGTCGGCAGCTTATATTAGTGCCGAGACGTTTGGAGCGGGTATAAAAATGTGCAAATGACATAAAAAGCCAGCTTTTTTATGATTCAATATAGAAGAGAGGAAAAAAGAAATTACGCTGATCTGAAATCATTATCTCGGCGCACCCAAGCCATTTGCGCACTCGTCGCCAGTATTACGTGACAACTTCATATACAGAGGCATGCACATGCACATGAGATAAAAATTCCAAATTAAATGTAAAGCTTCAGATATTGGATTTGCCTCCAAGGTGCACAAAAGTGAGCGTTGCTGCTTTTATTGTTCTTCTCAAACTTATGATAGCATATAGTAGTGTAGTACCCGCCTAGGCAAATAACAAACAATCACAAGTAAAGGGTGGTCAGTAAAATGTTTAACTTTTGAATGTTCTGTTTTATATTCATTTTTAATAATTCATTATGGATTGGTTGCATGTTGCAATATTAATTTTAATGGGGTCGAAGTCGTTCTTCCCACATAATTTCAACCATGGGCGATTTTCATTTTAAACTTATAAATTCCCGAAAATATATATATATCAAGAAAAGTAGAATCCCCAAAACTCCCACTATAAACACTGAACTAATTAGTTATGCTGGTAATTCTACTGAAATAAATTCACAAGAAAATTACTCAAACTATTTTCATAATTTTTTATTTGAATAGTTTATATAAGTTTTAGCAATGTTTTTTTTTATAATAAAATTTAATTTTTATATCTAGGCTATACAGTGAATGTGAAATTTTAATTTTTTTATCTTAAAATTTAGTATAAAAAATCGTTCTACCGGTATTACGAATTACGTTTAAATAAGGAATTATTAAGCAAGGAATCTACCTTAACATTCTACCCTCATTGATTTATAAAATAGTAGCCTTCGAAGTATATAATAGGCTATATGATGCATTATACAGTAGCCTAAAATATACGGTACTGTACCGTAACTCGTAAGCCTATAGTATATGTTATTATTTCTTACAAAGATGATAGAACGAAAAGAATAAAAGAAGATTTACCGTTGACAAGAGTTCCAAGGTATTATTAAAATAAGTAGTACTTATGTAATAAATAGTACTTTGTACTAGAGCTAAAATACGATTTGAAGATATCTTAGCACCCTGTATTAATCACAGCCTGTCCAACACAGAGCTGTTCCCCGTAATTCGATACACCCGATTGTGTGTGGCAACACCGGAAGCAGCTGCACAGAATCCCAACGAACAGTATAAATGTGCAAACAGAGCAAAATTCAATCAACGCGCTTTTGCATTTTACGATAATCTGATAACAAAGCAAACGATCATAATCGCAACAGAGACGAAGAATAAGAAGAGAGAATACGGCGTTATTATAGTCCGTAGAGTGTAATTTTACTACGCGATGTTAGTTATTAATATATTAAACAAATGCAAATTTATCATGCGCCGTTATATAGCTCTAGCTCCGTTTCAACTCCAGGCTCATTTCATGTGAAAAATGAGAATAAATTCGTTTAACGATTGCCTAGTTTCTCTTATAGCAGCTATTATAGGTATATTTTATATCGTAATATACCTGGCCCTGGGCTAATTTAGCCTGTGCAAGGGTAAATATTCTTATTTCCCACTTGAGGGTTCCCCTTATACTTTTTGGTTTCTTTTTATTACCGTATTTTGTTGGGATATATTTTTTAACGTCGAGTTGATCGAGAAAAAAAACCTACGATGGAGTAAGATTTGAATTCGTGATAAAATGACCATTGGGAAGGCATAAAGAGTGATTAGCCTACCTAATAGGAATAGCCTATATCATGGCTCTTTAATGTAGCCTATGTTATACTGTGAATAAAGGGGTCAGTGGCGGATCCAGAAAATTTTTTTTGAGGGGGGCCGAAATTTTTTTTGCACAAATTTGGAATGTATCGCCCCACA
>JAQGBM010000502.1:0-13449 GCA_034698405.1 Symphylella vulgaris | reverse complement strand
GCTGTAAAAAGCAAGTAAAGTTTTAGGCTAAAATGGCGGATGCGTATACCTGTAGCAGAGCAGATTAAGTGCCTTATAGCTACCGTAATCTGTCGCTGCTACGTATATGGATAAGTCGCGTAAAAAATTATGGGGACACAGGCATGTACAGCATGAAAATTTAAAAGATAGTTTAAGGGGATGGCTACTTCGTACGATTCGTACTATTGGTTTTTGTTAATTTTCATTTCAAATAATATTACGTAAAAACAAATAAGGTCTCGTATTCATACTCACAATTGTTTACTAATTTACGAAAGATTTATAATTTATGAAATTTATATTCCAAGGAGTCAAGGACCCATAATTTTTTTTCGGCCTACTGGTATCCGAATATATATATTCAAGACGATTAATCATCTTGATATCAGTGTAGTGTAGGTACTACATTAGGCCGAGGATAAGGCACTGTGCAGCTCAATGTAAGCTGCTGCAGTCCAGCACGCACCAAGGTGCTTGGAATATTATATATTTAACACGCACTTCGCACTTGCAAGCGTGAGCATGTTGGTGCGTTATGCGCGTGCATCTTGCTTTATATCGCTTTATATTTTTAAAAGGATTTTTTTCTTAAATTTACCTTGCCTCCTCTGTCTCACTGCCTCTGTCTCTGCTCTTATCGTTGGTAGTGCCAAAATTACGTAACTACATTAGGCTATTCCAAGCAAAATGGACGCGCGCTTTCATTGCAATTTGCAAGCAAGTCTTTCGTCTTCGTCAGTCTGATCTTGTTCCAGTGTTTCACTTCCAGTTCCAGCCGTTAACGCCTCTTAAATTTCAGTGGAGACAGCGTGATCAAAGTTTAAATCTTGATGATCTACTTAATTGCTGCAAATATGCATAAATCGGTAGAAGCTACCAATGAATTGCAACAACATTTGATCAAATGGAAGAAAGAATTTGTAGAATCAAGTGATAATTTCAGGAACATGGATTATCATGGCCCTATATCAGCTGCTGATCTTTCCTCAGATTCAGAAAGAATCAGAACATTGAGAAGACTGTGCAGAAGCGGAGCTGATTTACAGTATTTGGAAAAAGAAAGAGGTTTTGCGTTAATTTCAAAAGTATTTTGGTGCGAAGAATTGATCCAGTTCTTTATTTACAAAGGAGTGGATGTGAATGCCAAAGATGAAAATGGGGATACTGCTTTGCATCTATTAATTCGCCATGGCCATATTGATAACATCGACATTTATATTTATACGCAGTCCATTCACCAGTGCATCTATTTGAAACGAAGATATCCTAATTTTAATCCAGCAAACTTAGTACAATTTCTCTTGGAGAAATCGGCTGATCCCCAAGTCACAAACTTCTTTCAAGAAAATTCACTTTTAGCATTAGCGAAAGCGGAAGAGTACCGGTACAGGCATCAAGAAACAAGGAGAGTAGCCGACATGTTGATGAAGAAAGGAGCTGACGTTAACACCCTAAATAGCGATTGTGAATCAGTACTTCATATTAGCCGCAAATACGATTTTTTTATGGATGAACAGTTTAGTGGAAACGTTGACGCTAGATCCTCCAGATGGCTTTACTCCAGGGTTGCCAGATTGGGCGATAAATCGCAAATTGGGCTACAATGTAGACAGTTTTGCGACTTTTTAAAACGATTTGCGACTTGCGACTTTTTGGGCTACTTTTACATACAAATTGCGATATTTGGGCGACCTAAAATAAATTGCTTGCATCAACTAGAATCTTGACTAGAATGCATTAAAATGAGCTTTCAGATTTACTCCATATTAACGAAAATTTAATCATTTTTTGGGGGTTAAAACTAGTTGCGAAAAAAATTTCTCGCCTTCGGCGACCGGAGTTAGCTGCATCTAGCAAATCAAATGGCACTACACTCCTGGACCCAGCTGGCATTTTGGTATTTCTCAAAATGTGCCCCTCTTGTCTTAATCTCTGTGAAGGCCCATGCTCAATGATATTAAAATAATGCCAGGGTTTTATCCAGGCCTGTTTCGGGGAAGAATTTTCCCTCTGTTAAAAAGCTCGAAAATAGGCTTTAAAAATTAGGTACATTAAAATAAAATTGGTCTAAAAAATTTTTCGCCTCCCCGGGGTAACTTGGGGGCTTCCCCCCCCCCCCAGGCTACCCGCATGTAGACCCCTGAGCCGCCGCGCCACGCCGCCGCCGCCGGCAATTTTTAAACGCCGCCGCCGCCGTAAAAAATTATTCGGCGCGCCGCCACGCCGCCGCCGACTGTTTACACGGCGGCGCGCCGGCGTGATGCCTAATAATTCTTTAAATATTAGTTAAATTTACGTGTAAAATAGTTATAATAATAACGTAACTTCAATTTAATTTATAATTTTTGCTTGATCAAAGCAAAGAATATATAGCCAGCTATAAATTATAAATTAAATAATTATTCTCATACTGCAGTTTCCAATAATGCAGTAGAGAGTATGGCTGAGCGAGACTATAGGCTAATTCCTTGATTGGAGCAATAAGATAGGAGATAGTGGTTTGGGAGAGGGACAGAGTCAGAGGAATTTTTTTCTGGGGCGAGTTGCTCCGGAGTTTTTGGTGTCCAATAACTGGCCCCAGAAAAAAAATTCCTCTGACTGGTTGTAATCGTATTGGACAGGCATAGGCCTACTCAACCAGTCTGCAGATCAGAGGCAGAGCTTGAACCTTAAACCTAACTGAGAGCCTTACTTTTTATGCCGTACTAGGGTGACAATTTAGTTTAGGTTAATTTAATTAAAATAGGCTAGTACACCTTTGAATTTTAATGCAGATCTGAATATCTGGTTATTTCTACTTCAGTAGGCCTGTTTGCTTAAATATAACATGTTTTCTGTATGATTTTAATACCATATAGTATGGCAGATTCACATGATGCGAGTTCGTATTTCTTTTTCTATCATTTTTTAAGTTCAAATATTAATAAAAGTAAAGGAAACATACGGCGCGCCGCCACGCCGCCGCCGAGATCTGCGGCGGCGGTGTACGCCGGCGCGCCGCCGCCGCCGACCAAATGTTCCTCGGCGCAGGGGTCTATACCCAGCCCCCTAAGGCTTAAGCTATTGACTGTCTTACTCGGGCTTGTCTTCTTGTAACCCCACACATAAACCTTAATAATATCTTTATCTCAGTTAGACACAAACACTTTATTTCTGCCAACCCCAGTGAGTGGTTCAGTGGTTAGCGCGCTTGCCTCTGAATTCGAAAGGTCCGAGGTTCAAACTCCGACTGGGACTGGTAAGAATTTCCGGGTGATATTCAGTGAAATTCTTGAAATTCTTCTTGCTGCTTCTCCTTCGGATGAGAGTTTAAACACGAGGTCCCGAACCCTTGCAGGTCTGTAAATCCTGTCCCTGAGGCAAAATTGGCCCAGGAAGGTGCTGAAGGCTCATCCCCGACCCCTGGCGTCGGTGTTTAGCCTTAGTATAGCAGAATTAGGCCGACGTTAAATAAACAAATAAACTAAACTAATTTTCAAAATCAGATAAAACAAACACAAGCATGAAGTCAAAAATAAAGGTCTTACAAACTGCTCCTCTAAATATTGGAGACTTTAAAAATGATGACCCCTGTCCCCCTCCACCCTGACTGATGATTTTATAATCTTTTAGCCTTGAGACACGCTGCTTATTTGGCCTAAAAAAACAAAAGGAGGAAAAATAAAAGTGAGAAAAGCATTAAAAAACTGATGCACAGACACAGGAAAAGATCAGACGTTGAGCATCAACAAACCCAGACGTTTGGAGAGGGGTGATAATGCATGGGGTCTGGAGAATATTATTATTAGCCTATGAAAATGATATACGAGACTAGAGATGAAACGCTCCTATGACTTTGCAACACTACTTGCAAAAAAGAAAAAAAGCACTGTATTTCTTTTAATCTCGATCCGCCCACCATTCTTCTGGATTATTCGGATAAAAATAACCTTTCCAACGATGTGAATATCCTGAAAATATCCGTTGAAATATCTTTTAAAGAGTGTGTAGCATGGAAAATGAAGTTTATAACATAATTATTATGATTGTGTACAATGTTCTTTCCCTCTTTCATGATGCATTTTCAATTTTTTTTTCAAAATTCCACTCCAGGAGCCCAAAAAAACAGCTCCAACTCTGACATCATCACCATTAAAATTCACATCCCGAGCGTCAACTGTGGCAATATCGCCCAATCAAGGGCGATACACAGACACAATGATGTACGATATCTCACCAGTTGGCAATGTTTAAAATTCAGGGAACCGAATTTAAAATTCATGATGACGTCCAAGTGAGCTGTTTTTGGAGATTTTTTTTCTTCGGTTTTTGGGTCTCTTGGAGTGGAATTTTTGAAAAATTTGAAATCATCATGAAAGGGGGAACATTCATTGTATTATGAAAAATTCATTTTCCATGATACATACACTTTAAAGTTCAAGAATACAATATGGTCAAAACAGTCATATTTTTGAACAACTTTCAAACCATCTCAGCTCTATACAAGGTAACATTTTCATGATACTTGCACCACTGGAAAGAGGTTTCCCCCTTATACGTTAGATTATACAGTAACAGCTAGGCCTATATGTCAGATTAATGAAATTTAAGACACATTTATTCAAGAGCCGGTAATATATAAAATATATTAACGGTTTTATAACGTTCAACATAAGTTAATAATATCAGGATATAAGTTACTCCCGCGCTGATATTAACATTTGCTCTGATTAGTTTTTTTTCCGGTTTTTAGATTAGAGTGAGAAAATGTAAGTTATACGCGATATCAGATATCAAATATATCCTGTTACGTATTACATACTGGATCAATTTACACGTGATTTACAAGGAAAATCTTATATCCCACTTATAACATAACTTAGTTCATGTGTATTTTAGTGATAGTTCTTTGATCAGTTCACTAATTATTATTGTACAGTGTAATTGATTCCGAAGCTTATTAGCCTATACTGCACCCAAAAATCTAATTTGGTATTAGGCTAGGTTTTATTGTAATAGCTTGATATGATTATTACTGAGGGCCCTCTATGTCCGGAAATCTTAGAGGGCCGGGTTTACCATACATCAGGGTTCATGAATATAGGGATCTGAAAAGTAAGGAAATTCAAAAATAGTTACCGGTATGTAGGTGAAATGGGGTGTAGTCATGGGGGCCGAATGTACAGTAGGCCGAAAATGGGAGAAATACAATTCCCGGCAGAAGGCCGAAACGCCAGAAAGCCTAAAGGACAGTAGGATATCACCCTGTCATTAGGTCGAAACGACAAAATGCGAGACTGATAAATCCCCTATATACTGGGTATACCGGTAATCATTATCCTATTTGAACTTTTCCGGCCTACTGACCCGTTTCGGCCAACTGTCGTTTCGGCTAACTGCCTTTTCGGCCTGGTGACGGTTCAGTCTACTGTCGTTTCGGCCTGCTGACTACGTCCATTTTCGGCCTACTAATACATTCGGCCCCCTGAATACATTTTCGTTTAGTTTAAGACTTTAAGGTCGGTCCAATTCTGCTACAGTGAGGCTATATGACCACGCCAGGGGATGAGCCTTCCACATTCCTGGTCCAATTTGCATGCTATGGGATACGAATACGATTCTGGTATATTTGTATTTCGTTTAGAGGTCTTTAATCTTTTACGTGGGGATCTCGGTTAAATAGTATCCGAAATATCCCCCGGATGAATTTTCTCGTTCTAACGTTCCAAAACCGGGATTCGAACTCCTAACCTATGGGGATCTGTTATAGTATAGGAGCGAGCGCGTTACCTCAAGGTGCTGGCAATACGGGGGGTTAACGTTCTTTTATTATTAGCATTATTCGGACATTTCACCCGTATATAATGGAATAAATAAATCATTGATTTCATAAACCTCGGGCATTCTGACTGAAAAGTCTGTCTGTAACAGCTACCAAATTATAGCTATTATAGTCTCTTATTATACAGTAACAGTATAGGCAAGGATATTACAGAGTGATATTGCCGTCCGCTGACTCGACTCCTTTAGTCACGAAACTCCATTTTAAAAATATTAAAAATATACTCGTACGAGTATGTGTATAATACTGCCCAATAAGTTATTCAGTCCATTTCAAAAAAGAGAACCCTCACTGACAATTTTGATTAAACCATCATGCATATATTATATTATCCGAGTATATAGCTATATAGCTTAGCCTAATGCATTACAAATGAAGTAGAAATAACCAAAATGAAATAACATAAGGGAGTAGGCGTATTTTCAATCGGAATAACTTACTGTCAGTCAACAATAACTGGCGTATACGGTAAATTGGTTTGCGTTTTTTACCATATAAATAATTCATTCTGTATTTTTTTTATAAAAATTATACTGGTAGTTAAATTTTTTACTCCATTTTAATCTCTACCAGACTTAAAATAATTAAAACCCATAGAGCACTTGCCCAAACTTTAATTGTGAAGTTTACAAGTACCCCTGTTACATGATTGTAGAATGTTAAGAACCAAACTCTCATCAGAAAGATCCACAACTTCAAGAATTTCATTAGACCTCATATTTCGTATTTCTTACCAGCCTCATTATCATAACTAGTACTTACTATTAATATGGTGGCTCTCAACACTATACCTTTTAACATAGATAGACTTATGCTTTTAATTAATTAAACATAACCCTCATGCAGTGTAATACAGCTTAGCAATAAAGTCAATTGGATTACTATCTACAAGACTATACTATACAACATGGAGCAGCTGAGAGCAAAACCGCATTACTGTATTCTGTATAACCAGCTTACTGAGCTTAGTATGAGATTAATGCAGCTATAATCTGATTTTCTTTATGTCATTGTCATAGAAACAGTAAATTCCCCATACGCGCAATTAATTTGGGGACGGTAAATAAAGAACCCCAAAGGGAAAATTTATTCATCATAGAGCGTGACCCCTATTTTAGGTTATTTACCTTAAAAATCTTATCAATGTCACATTTCTGTAAAAATGCCACTGATGCTAAACACAACTCCAGGGGATGAGCCTTCACCACTTTCTTGAATAATTTTACTTGAATGAATACATTCGTATTTCCCTTTTGAGAGGTGTAGACTTTGTTTACGAAAAGAGAATATTAATTTTAAAGAATAGACCGTTAGGAGAACTTTTTACAATAGGCGAGAGACAACTGCAATAGACGAGAGGCAAGTAGAATTGCAGGCATTCTACTTGACTCCTGTATTTTGCAATTGTCTCTCGCATCTTGAAAGATTTCTCCCAAAATATCTCGGAGATTCTGGATTAATTTGATCTTAAGAGGATTACTAAACC
This sequence comes from Symphylella vulgaris, assembly GCA_034698405.1. Lineage (NCBI taxonomy): Eukaryota > Metazoa > Arthropoda > Symphyla > Scolopendrellidae > Symphylella > Symphylella vulgaris. Next base: position 6,121 of record JAQGBM010000502.1, on the reverse strand, counting down.
CTTTCAAAAGATGTAAATATAATGAATAACTTATTGAATATTCGTTACCCACAATAGTTAGGATTTATACATTCTAAATGGAGGGGAAAAAGCGGACACAAAATCGTGATTCAGGGAACATTGTTGCTAGAAAAATTTCACTTCATCCCGTGCTTTAATCACATGATCGTTTTCTAGCAACAAAGTTCCCTGAAACACGATTTTGTGTCTTTGTTTTCGCCCGCCCTACAATTAAGGTTCAAAAATATACAAGGGTTTTGGTCATTCAACAACGATAACTTTTCAAAATTTTTTTTTTTTATAATTATATTTAAAATGTAAATATATTAACTTATTATACAGGATAATGACTATGAGTGGCGGAGAATTCTTACCAGCTCAGCCTTGATTTAAACAACAAACTAATTTTTAGACAGGCAAGAGTGCATTCTCAACCAATCTACTAGAGTTTGCCATATATTTAATGTTTACAGTTGGTTAAACCTAGGTTTAAAAACATGTTATGATTATCTACTGCACACCTTATCTTGTAAATCTTTAGCAAAACCCAAGGTTTTTGTTTTCTAACCCTAAATATAAGTATAAAGAAAAATTACAACACTTCAAGTATATTATATAGTCGCGTAAATTCTTGGCACTAAAATAATGTCCTTACCCACTTTTAAAAAAACGGCGAAAATGAAATTCGTCACATCATTCAGACAGGACGTCTCTTAAAAATAATATATTTTAGCCCAAAATAAATCCCAAAAAAAAACTAACTAAATTACACCATTTATTTTATTCCATTTTATAATAAATGGAATCGGTTGACATGGAAACATCCGAGAAATACGAGAAGTAACTCCATTTCATATAAAATTATTATTTTATTTCATTTAATTCATTTCATTCAATCAATTTATATCATATCTTTCAACTAACTTAATATCTCCATTTTAAAGAAAAGTTTACAGACATATTTAATCTAGTTTAATTATAATATTATAAATAAAATTTTCACGATCCAGTGATTATTAATAATAATAACGATTATTAAATAAAACCAAATATACACAATAATATTAATTAATTAATTAATATTTAAAGTGATTGGAGCATAGCCAATCATTTTCCCTACTTATTATTCCTTTTCCATGAAGGGACATGTTTTGACAATGCTACATTCACTATAAAGAAATATTGTCAGTACCCAATTAAAAACATTGAAAGAACAAAATAATATAAAAATAAAATTATTATATTATTGTATAAATTAGAACATCTTAGGCCTATAGTTAATAATTATTAACCTATGAATTAAATTAATACAAAAGTATGCTACAAAATAACTAATAAATTTCAAGAGTAATCGTTGCTTAATTCGTTCAAGCTTTCATAGATGGCGCTGAATAAGTTAGGCCTAACGCTTTTGTTATTAGATTATAATATCCCAAAGGGCAAAGTATATATCCAAATATCTAAATTTTAAGTATCACAGTTAGATAAATTAAATCGGAATTTTTAATGCATGAAATCTCGCCAATTATAATATTATTCATAACTTCATAAGCTATAAACAAAAGAAAAATAATGCAAAATTTGTCACGGTACGCTTGCGCCTTTATATCGAGAACTACTTTAAGTGGATTACTCTTGAGCTATAGTAACAGTAGGCTATTATCCTTACGAATAAAGAAAACACCCACCCCTAATTCATTTAAAAATTAAGGAAATAATATTGTTAGTACAGTACCTGGTATAATAAATAATTAATACAAATTAATTGGTGCATAGTATGCTAATGTGTACAATAATAATTACCGGTAATGTATTTAACTATTTTAGAGCGGCATAAAATTGGTGAGGAATATTGTCTTAAACTGTGAATATTTTTTAATTACTTTTTATTTAGCAGTAGCACTCTAGGTGATAAACTGATATAACCGATTAACAGCTAACAAAAATAACAATAAGACAAAGGCAACTATTTTTTTGCCGCTATGTCGTACGTTTGACTCAAGTTAGGGTTAACTAATTTGCCAGATAACCCTGATTCAAGCAACGTTTCGAAAGGGCGCCAAAATGTAGATTCTAATAAGTTCATACATTCCTATTATATATATTTTAACAGATTATTGCTTATGATTATATTCTTTGGTAGTTTTACTGTCAGCTTGTACGAGTATATAATATTTAGGATTAATTAGGTAATTAAAATAATATTCCCGCCAGCGGTATTTCTATAATTATTACATTTTTATTTAATTTGTGTTTCTTATTTTGTTACTAGTGTGTACAAATCTATAGATTTTATTCATTGTGCCAGTTAAATTAATTTAATAATGATTATTCTAGTTACTAATATCAGAGTGAAGCCTAACAATCACAAATTTTGTTGATATCAAGGTCCTCTCATAGTTTGTACGTAATATTATGATTTTAGTTAAATTTAGACTACAATTAGCTAATTCAGTATTCACTGTATATCTAGGGGTGTGGCAATATTTAATAACTATTCGTAATCATTTTGAATACCGTAGTTCTTAAAAGAATTAAAATCGAGTAGAATAATTAGGATCGAATGAACATTATTTTACTATTAGCATTCCCCTAATATCGTCGTTTTTAAGTGATGGAACCACTAAAACAAAAGCTTATTTAACTTAGATTAAAACTTAAGGATGTTTTTAGTAAATTCCACTTATTATTTTATTCCAAACATTTATTTTTAACCAGCAGTTATTAATTTTTGTAAAAATACTATTTTACATTATGTGAAAAAAGCAGCCTTGACTGGGGAGGGAGGAGTATGATGAGGCGCAGTTCAGGACTGCCAAAAATGAAAAGAAGAATATTATTTAAAAAAAAATTAATAACTCGATTAAAATAAATGATTTATGTTATAATGAAGAAAAAAAAAGTGGAAATTACTTATTACATAAAATAATTAATGCAATCTTTTTTAAGTTTTAATGTTAAAAGTTAAATAATTTATTTTTAGAGATTCTATCTTTTTAAATTCCATTACGGTATAGAAAATGTTTTACAAACTTATTATATACTGTAGTTGGTAACTTATTGTGCATTGATATAAGTTTAGATAACATAATCGCATTATTTTGTTTAAACAAGGACTATTAAGTTTATACTGTATAATAAAATAAACGATCGAGTCCTTGATTTATTTCATACAAAAATAATTGCGAATATAAAATTCTACTTCATTTCGGAGTCTTTGATAAATTCGGCCTCGTTTGCGATTTTTCACTAAATTTATTTAAAAAGGCAGGAAGTGTACTTCAGTAAACGGGTTAATCAAGATTGACTCTGCTTGCTTTTTTCACAATAATTTAGAGATCATATTTTCTAATTAAATTGCTTATTCGGAAGACTTTATAGACGTTTTAATGCATTGAGAATGTGTAATTTTGCCTCCTTTAACTGGCTGTTTTATAAAATATTATACATAAAAATTAATATTTCAAGCAATCTTTTAATTAGGGTTGACGGAATAAATTGTTTTGTTTGTGAGTGTATTTCAAGGATGCTCGGCATAAATTAAGTTGTGGTTTAATAGGAAGAGGGTGGCCCCATTTTCTCGTAGATTAATCTTAGAGTTCTAAAGACTCGGGCTTGGCCCTGTAGCCGGCGCACCATTATTAAACTTAGGAAAAATAATGAACTTAGAATAAAGAGTTGAACTTTTGACAGTCGATGAAGCTTAGTTTCGAATTAAACGCGAAGAAACAATCCGAGGATTAGACGTCTATGTAAATATTTTTTTCTTTAAGAATTTAGTACATTGTTTCGAAAAGATAAAACTTAATCCTCAAAACGTGCTCTTTTCTACTGATATATGAGACAGTGCATACAACATCATAAAAGATTAATCTAACAGAATAGCAGTTTTATTATTTTTCAGAGAAAATTTGACTCCTGCAGCTAGGGTGATGCAAAATACAGTACTAATGTTTTCTGGTTTTATAGTTCTTTTCGCTCCAAACCCTACGATGTTCCGACCTATTTTAAAAATCGTGTTTTCTTCTTAACCCTTGAACGAATACTGACATGTTATGTATACAGTTTGTACAAAAGTTTATACAAAATGTTCGTCTTGGAGATAAATTCGAAAACGTAAAAAAATATCATGGGGATCAGATCATAAAAACCCAATCGATCGGGAAATTTCAGTTCTTCTCAAAATATATTTTTATTTCATTCTGTGACCCCATGATAATTATTTTTACGTTATCTTCGAGTTCGTCCAAGGGTTACGGAGAACGCACGATTTTTAAAAAATCGGTCGGAAAGAAAATACTATAGTAGCATTGAAGCGGGCTTAGAGGGATCATTGTTTTGATTTTTGGAAGTATAGGCTACACTATTTCTCTTTCATATCGCTACGTTAGACTGCCTGAAGCTAATAGACAATATACTGATCACTAATTCCTGCATTAACTTGATGGTACGAGGACTTGATTTACAATGAAGTTTTCCCATTGCAGCGCGGTAAATTACACTCTTTAACTCCCTTCTGATTTGATGATACGCAGAGAACATACTGATGAGACATCGTTTATTCCTAATAATTTCGTTATACGGCTATATTGGCCTTCGTAGACACGTACTGGGCTTATAATAGTTATTTCGGTAACTAAACTGACATTGCTAAAACCTATAAAATCAGTTCAGGGTTCTGAGCAAAAACCAAAATTACGCTTCCTTTACTTTTCCCTTCTATTATGTAGCCAAATATAACCTAAAAATAAGGAAGAGTAGCATAAAGATTGGTACATTTCTCTTAGAACTGGACATACTTTAGATCCCACAAGACAACGTATTTTGCCGTAAAAGGAAAATGGGTAAGTAAAGTGTGACTTCTTGGATTTTGTACGTCAAATATTCCGCTTTAATTAAAACAATTTCGCGTATAAGAGACAGGAAACTAACTCAGCTCCGGCGACAAAAAGAAAATTCCGTTTCCACGTATTGATTTTTTTATTCTCAAACTTTTGTTCCGAGTTAAATTCATTTTCTAGCGCTTAAACAAACGGAAAAATAAATTTAACCTGTATGGTGTGTTAAAGTGTTTACCTTCTTTTTACCGTACGTGGATGGTGTACAACGTATGACTAATGTAGACGGAGAAACAGATTATAACCTTCAGTTATACTTGAGGGACAGTCCATAATAAAGTCTTAAGGAAAGGGGGTAAAGTCTTGTGTGACCATGGGGGAAGGGAGAATTAGGTTTTAATTGATAAAAATTTTGTGACCATGTGTGTTAAAATCTTTAAAAAAAACAATTTAGGCCTACATCCTGTATAAAATCGATCTTTCTTTGCACAGTAGGATCATTATTTTAGGCTTATAAAATTACACATTTTCGTAAGTCCATAAAATACGGTTAATCTCCTAAAATTTTCTCAATTTTATTTAAAATTTATTCGCAATTTTAACTAATTTTTTTCATATAAAATAAGAGTTAAAAAGAAAATATATCGGCTATAAATTTACGCATATATTCGGCGAGAAAAATATAATTACATGTACAATATTTTTTTACCATTAAAATAATATTCAAATTTCCCCTAAAACACCATCAAAAAATGAAGTTATAGAATTCATGAATTTGTACCAAAAACTCCTTTGACTAGGTTGGGACGTTTGATTTTTAAATTGATTGATGTGTTGTATTGTTTGTAACCTGGTATAAAATTTAATACTATGTAGTCCATTATGTTAATTTGTGATACTGTATTGGTAAGAAAATGGCTTCAGATAATGCATGGCAATTACCAAAAATTAATAAATTCGTTGTAAATTTTTGGAATGAAAATGAGAAATCACGTTATTATGCAATGTATGAAGTGGAATAATATTGGTCACCTACGGAAAAAAGTAAATAAAACATATGTTAAAGAGCATTAAAATAATTTCAAACAATATAAGTAGGTCTATCATAACATGTTTGCATTTTTAAGGGACTCTTTCGTAAAAAAATTTATAGCCTATTATTTAGAGTCGGGTGCTTGGGAGGAGGTTAACCTGACTACGGTACCCACCGAACGAAATAAATTGATATCTTCGTAACCCCTGAACGAAAATGGACGTACGATACACCAAAATTTCCGTCTTGA
>JAQGBM010000501.1:0-13451 GCA_034698405.1 Symphylella vulgaris | reverse complement strand
GCCCATCCCTGAGAATTTCCCCTCGTTTCAGCCTCCAAAGTAGCTGGATTACAGGAGCACGCCACAGCTCCCAGCAAATTTCGTTGTGGGTATTCGGGTATTCCGCATGGACTTAATCCAGATTGAGGGACATGAGGGTGAAGATAAAAGTCAACCTTTTTTGAAGTGCAATCATCAGGGTATAAGTTATTGCTTAAAAAAGAAATAAGTAAAAAGATCACACTTTTGCATCATCATCCTCGTAATATCCAGAGCTAAAAAGCAAATATAACAAAGGGAAAGAAGGACTTCCCCTTGTGTTAATTTGTGGGTCATAAAAAATACATTTCGTCATTGCCTTCTCTTGTCTCTCTTCATCATATTCATCAACTAACATTCGACTTTTTTGCCATGGAGAATTATGATAGAGAGAAACCCTCGAGGCAGAACACAAACTACGTCACAACTCGACCTTTACGAGGCATGCGCACAAGTGTCCTCTCTATCCATCCAAGCAAAACCTATCAGCGGGGCGAATCTTCTCCTCTCTTCGGGTTTTCGGGTTCGAATCCGTTCAGTAACTCGAACTTCGGGTTTGAAGGTTGATACGTGCTTACTGTACTACGAGTATATAAGATAAATACCGTTTCTACTACTACGTTTAATAGTAGATTACGATATGGAATGGAAGCATCATCATCATCATACGTCTTTAACAAGCAAGGACTCGTGGTCCGAGTGTTTATGAATTTTTTAAAGAGATTAGATACGGACTCACAACAATATTCAATAAAGGTCCTGACCTTATACACACTTTGCAATCAGAAATACACAGCGAAAATGGCAAAATAATGATTATGCGCTCTTTTCAGATATTTAAAATGCATTCGACAACATCATCCGTATTACGTTTAATGCTATTATACAGTTTTACTCGTTTGTTTGTTTGCGGTGAGCGACAACGAAGGTCGTAGCTAGACGATGAAGTCATGTTAATGTTGCATGAAATTTGAAGTGGTGCTTTTAATTTTCGTCTTCATTTTGATTTTACCAAGAGAAAGGGCAACCCCTAACATCAAATGGTTATTAATTTAATGGTATATGCAGAGAGCAAGTGGATCTGTACGGCGTGTACGCAGAGGTACCGGTACTAGAAAAGAGTTCATCTGATTTCGCGAGTGCCTGTAACTTTCACTCACCAAGAAATTAGTATTAAATTCGTACCAGCCTCAGTCACGTTTGATTCCATTGCATGCAAGAGCAGTACAGCCTCCAAGCTACTGTTATGCTGCTCAGATTTTTTTAAGTATAAGGGAGTCCTGCGAGTTTTCGTAAAAATTTCGTTTTAAATCTGGTGTAAAAAATTTTCCCTGACCACATAATCAATTTCGATAATTTTTTTAACGACAATCAGGCCCTAAATTTCCATTTTCGGAGTCCAACCCTGAAAACTAAAGCTCGGAACCCTACAGAAATAATTAATTTTTTATGCATACCGGTAGTAATTACGTACTAACGAGGGAACTACCGAGGCTCGACCCGAGGTGTTACCCACCGAATTGGCTGAAATTTTAGGATGGTGTACTGGTACTGATATGTATCAATGCCTCTATCTCACTTTTTGTGAATGAGCCCCTGGTTTTGAAAAATTTGGGAAATCATGTTAGAAATAATTATGGTCAATTTTGTGATTATTTTCCCATGGGTTGACCCACGACCCATTACTGATCCAGTTTATTGCTTAAACATTATTTTTTGCAATAATACATGCTTATTTAGTACACCCGAGGTAAATTTCCCATTCTGAAATTTTGAAAATTTTTGAAATTTTTATTGCAAGTCATTTTTATTGCAATCATGATTTTTCCATGTTAATTTACATAAGAAAAATATGCTTTCGAAGCGGAAAAAATTATTTTCCAAAATTTTTCAAAACCAGGGGCCCATTCACAAAAAGTGAGATAGAGGCATTGATACACACAAGTAACTTACCAGTACACAATCCAAAAATTTCAGCCAATTCGGTGGGGGGTCATTCCCTCGTAAGACAATTCAACTCCGGAGGTGTAAGTTATAATACACTCACGGTGTCAGCCGCCATATCTGTGAAAACAGCAACAAAAAAAACTATGGATTTTACACAGAATTTTATTTTTTGATAAGGTTTTATCAAAATTAAATCATTATACCGAAGTATTGTATATATATTAACTAATAAACAACGATTTCCCTAGCAAATGATGCTATATCTGCCGCAATCACACGAGGGGATTCACATTTCACAAGCTTTGCTAGCTTACAAGTCCTGAACAGAAATCAGTCTATAACCAAGTACCGGTAACTTACAATAACTTACACTATAGAGAAAAATCGCCATTCAGTTTATCCTTATACCGATATAATTTAAATAACGTTAACGTTAAAGAGCTGTCAACATAATACGTCTATAGACGTTTTAATCCAATACGTCGAGAAATAAAATGCCTAAAATGTAAAAAAAAAATCTAATATACTCAAGATAAAAGTAAAAGAAATATTGCTGCAGCAAAGAGTCCAGAAAAAAAATCTTTCTTTCTTTCTCCTCCATATGTGATAAGTATACGATTGTAACTTGCTGATATTCACCTTACTTACACACTATCACTCAAACTGGTGTTGGAAAGGAAAAGAAAATTCAGTTACCATTTAAAAAAATAATGTTGACGGGTTATACAGTTGTGGTGGTGGAAAAACCTCACCAAAACACATCCATGTTGTATTTTCTCCAGATTTTTATCCGCGCACAAAACTGTCACAACGCAAAGGCGTTAAAAGTGACAAGCACTTCAGTTTATATGTACAGAAATTCGCTTTTTCTTTCAGTCTTTTTTTCTTCTTTTTCCAACACCCCATTTCCTTACATATCAGGCAATGCGTGTTGGAAAAATAATATTTTTTCTTATGTATACTCTGTAATATTATAATCGGAATCCTAGAATTGGATAAAAAAAAACAAAAGTACATAAAATTGAATGAACAAAATTGTGCGCAAAAATTGCTTAACAAAAAAGTTTATATTTTTTTACGCGATTAAATAACAATTTGTATTCTGATTAGGTTGTTTGAAAAAGAATTCGTTGTAGGATATTCTAACCCTAATGCCTCAAGATGAGCCGTCCGGCATAAACTCTTTTCTTTGATAAGTTACCGTACCGGTATATGGCAAGACTGATGTAATACCGCCTGGTCCGCAAGTTACGCAGCGGAGCCAGGTGTTCTTCGCTGCTTAAGTCCGCAAGTAACGCAGCGGAGCCTAGGTGTTCTTCGCTGCTTAACTCAATTAGCAGGGTGTTACAAATTTACTTACAGTTCGTTAATTATGATAAAAAATCTCCAGAAATAATTATTTATAAAAAAAATTGTATTTGTAACACCCTGCTATTGAGTTAAGCAGCGAAGAACACCTCCTCTGCGTTACTTGCGGACCAAGCGGTGAGGGGTACTTTATGAGGGGACTTTTAAGGGGAAAGGACATCTGGCCTAGGTCTTTAAAATCAGGAGCAGATAAAAAAAAATCATTAGGCTACGTAATTATAGCCTGATAATTATTAAGTCGCTAAGTTACACAGAATGCGATTTATTAATTTTGTCCAGCATTATAGTCCAGAATACGTTAAGTGCAATTATTGGGCAATGGGCAGTGGTCCCTCTAATAAACTGCTTGAGCCACACACTATACCACTCTAATCAACCAGAGCACAAAGGAAATCTAAGTGATCACAAACACACACACAAAAAGTGCCGGTGCGACGAAAAAAATCATCATCAATATCTGATATAATCGATAATTATCAAGGTTATTCGGATCGATCTTGATGATTGATTCTAAGATATTGTGGACGTTTTTCCATAATACTGCAACACCAGCCAAAATCGTTTATACGGATGACCATCCTTCCTTTCTCTTTTTCCCCCCTTTTATTCCTTGATAAATATCTTCGAGGAAGTGGGCATTTATCAACGGCGCTCGAGCCAAATAATAACAACAACGGAATTCGTATTTATTTTGATATATAATATGTTGATAAATAAAACTTCCTAAAGCTCTTTTTTTTTTTCTTCGGGGGACAAAACTTCGATATATTTATGGATGACGAAAGCTGCCCGTATCATTCTTTATTAAGCCTTCTGATATTATAGGCTATATATTCGCCAAAAAATCTCTGATAAGAGAATTGCAAAGCTTTAAATATTCATTGCTCATTTTAATCTTGACATGGATATTATGATAAACTTTATTATCGGCCCATTTCTGCTATTAATCCTAAACATCACAACCAGAATGAGATTTATACCTTGCTTTTCCTTTATAGATAGGCCTAGCATATTACAGTCGTATTTAAGAAAGAATGCAAATTGACTTTAATTGTAAAGATAGTTTAACATTGTAATCGCCCTGGTAGAAAAAACATTTGAACATTTCATGGAACATTTCAATTATCCAATGGTCGGAGTGTCGAACAATTCGACATTTCAAATGTCCAAATATCCGGCGGTGTTTGCCCTTCACCGGGCATTGCAAGATGCCTGGCACAGGGGCGTTGTGCAATTGAAAAACCGCCTTTGGCCATTCCTTCTTTGGGAACCTGGACCTTTCAGGAGAGTTTAGAACCAACCGAAAGAAAAAGGAAACTCCCGGTCTCCGATGGAAAGAAAACATTTCAATTATCCAGTTTTCCAAATGGTCAGTTATCTTTTAGAATGGTTCAATATTTGGATATAAATTCAAATGTTGAACCATTCTAAAAGATAATTGACAATTTGGATAACTGGATACCGTAATTAAAATGTTTTTTTTTTTCCACCAGGGCGATTATAAAATAAATTCTCATTTCATTATATCCTTTGTTATACCTAAACTCAATTGTATTAAATTTTAAAAATGTGGGTGGTTATATCTAAATGTTAAACTTGTTTTCCGATGTTACCATTGTTACCATTATCTATATACCGTAGAATTTTTTTTCAGTGATGTTGAAATATTTTTGAGCATCATGTACAGTATATTAAATAATAGCAAAATTTAAATAACACATAAACTATGTTATAGAGAAATATAGAGTACATGATTTAGAGCTGAAGTTATTAAACAAATGTGTAGAATAAACCCTCACCAGTGAATTAATTCAACATCAATTTAGAATTATTCCTAATCTCTGTATAATTTATTATTATTATCATCAATTACAAATAAGCTCGTTATTTATTTAATAATCTTATTTATTCCTTAATATTTATGTTATTTATTTTTATCAGTACGAGTAACTTATATTTCCTCATAATGGGCATATAATACTCACGGTTTTACATATTTAATGAGAATATTAGAACATTGTATAGTTATTTATCATTATCTTCTAAATAAATATAAAAGAAAAAAAAATTGCTGCATGATATCTGATAATAAATTATTTATTTCCTTGTAATTTTGCTCCAAAAGCTCTAAACATATACCGTATAGTTACGACAGGTCTTTCGTTATGGCTATAATTTATCTAATTAGCTATAATTTTATCAGGGAAAATTAGCGGAGAGCTAAGCTATCTTAAATTCCGTCTCATCAGGTCTCGACTCACACTAACCAATTTCAGATTGTTCTGCACAATGGATAAACCCTGCACATTGGAATTTGTTTGTGCACTATTTATACTACTAAACCATTGGTATTCGGATCTGCATCAGACTTTTACTCTGTGCAGATGCTTATAATAACTTAATTAATTTTTATTCTTACTCAATGAAATATAATTAATATTGTTTTCGTCCTTTTTGGTTCGATACTATATACTTTTAGTGAATATATCGTGTGTAGTTTTGGATATTTAACCCATATTCATTTGTGTAGCTTAAAATTTATGCAATACTCTGCTGTATTATTCTTTTTACTTCATTTAATTTCTTTAGGCTTTATTATTTCTATCAAAATTATGTACACAAAACCCAAATGAATTGAAATAGAATTTCTGTCGTCGCCTGTAGATATATATAGGGCCTATAGTAAGATATGCAAGTTATATAAAATAATCCAAAAAGTGAGCGAGCTTCTACATACAAGTATTATATGTTAATAAAGAAAAAAAAAGCAAATTGGACGTGCTGAAACTAGGTTGTCACGAGGAATGTTCATTAGTTTTATAAAGAGTTTTGGCGAAGACAAGCTGATTGAATTTTTTCTAGCTCCCTAGCAATTACAGAGTAATATGGGTTCCTCCGACAAAACTGTTTCGCCGTCGGTTTTGTATTAGGTACGACATAAATTTACGCTAGTTTGAAAAACCGTCAGATTGTTACCTGATTCAAATAATAAAATAGGATTCAGCAAGATCCAATAGAGATAAATACCTCCCACAAGCAGTGGATGTGTACACGAGTAAACATTTTCTGTCGCCTTTTTTTTTTGTCTTAATTATTTTAACGTCCGACTAAGTTGTTAAAGCCTACTATGGCTACAGCTAGGCCTACTGCTCTTTTGCCAGTCACCACGGTGGGGGGTCAGGGGGCAAAGCCCCCTGAAGCCGAACCCTTTTTACCTCGTATCCTTTCATTTTCAAATTTGGATAATAAAAATGCATTAATTGAGTAAAAATTTTATCTGAATATAGCCTAAATTTTTATATTATCCTCTACAAAAATAGCTGAGCACAGGGTTAGAAAAAATACAGCCAGGATACTACCCTGGCACCCAGGATTAGCCGGGAATCTATCCATAAACTAATAATTGTATTAATTTAATTGAAGGTTAACTGTAAGGGGGTCTGGAGAGGAAGCAAAACCCTTCCGTCGGAGGCGAAAATTTTTGAAAATATAGGCTACAGCCTAAATTGAAGATTTTCCGAATTAAGATGTCATTAAATTCGCCAATAAGATTATCAATAATAATATATGTCAGTACTTCTGCCACCCACCACCAAAAATTCTTTCCCCAGCGACACCTTTAAAGGCCCGGGTGCACCAAGGAAGGTAAGTTTAGTTCACTAGATCAAACTCCAGGGTTAACTTGAACATGCGTATAACCGAACAAATTAATAAATTGATATCTTCGTAACCCTTGAACGAAAATGGACCCCCCGTGAAGCTGAGCGCTTTTTAACATCCTTGATTGATTTTGGTGTAATTTTGGATAATTTCCGTACTTTTGCTACGTTTATATTTTATAATAACTTTCACTATTTTTGAATAATAATATTTCATCCGATTGCCTCTTGCTGATGGGGGGGAGGGGTCAAGGGCGACCGCAGAAATTTGGCTAAGGGGGGGGGGGGGGGCGAAGCCCCCTGAAAATGAACGCTTTTTTATAATTTTGGTTTCAATAATGGCCTCTAAAAATGCATTCATTGAGTATAAACATGTCAATTTGGTCTATGAACTTAAAAAATACTTGTTTTAGCCTATCTAGTCATGGATACAGGGTGGTAATTCCCGGGGATTTTGCGAAATCTAACTCCCAGACCGCCGGAGGCGAAATTTTTTTTTCTTAAGGGTTTATAACCTCAAAAAATTGATGGAATTTTCATTTTTGCTTGCCTTTTTCCAAAATCCAGGGAGGGGGCAACTGCACCCCTTGCCCCCCCCCCCTCCGGACGCCCATGGTCGGTTTTTACAAAATAGGACATATGGAGATAGGAGCGCAAGGTGCATATCTACCGGTACCGCCGGAGGCGAAAATTTTCAGTTATCAAATCAACCGTTGAAAATTTGGGTATAAATTTAGGCATTTCTGCCTCAAGTTCGAGGCCCTCTGGGTGGAGGGTTCTGACCCCCAACCACCCCCCTCCTCCCCCCGTGACTACGCCACTGATTCTCAGCTACGCCACGGTCGATGTCGTCCTTAATTCATAAACTGTTCGCAGCCCCCTCATTGCACACTTGTACTGTACACATACCGGAGCCTATACAAAGTACCCTCTTAAACGATTAGTATAAAACTTACATCCGACACATCCAAATAAGTCTTGCTGGTTTCAGCCGAACAGCATCTGTCGTAACCGAGTAATCAATTTTTGTGTATGTAAGAGAAATTCCTGATAAACAAACAAGGGGAGATACACACAAACACCTGAGTACCAAACGGCCTATAACGGTTAATTAATGATGTCTATCACAGCTATATATACACGTATTTGTGTGTGGATGGAGAAGTTGGAAGAGACTTAGAATTATTTAACGTAGCCAGTGTACGTTTGTACAGATAAGGTCCAATGCACTTATTATATGAGTAGGAATTTTGGGTACAAAACTTGTAATGCGAAGCTACTCTAAAAGTAAATCCTATCCTTGTGGCATATGAAAGAGTTTTCTTTGTCGTGAATAAATACATTAAAGTTACAATACTGGAAAAAATTCTAAAAGTCACATATAGTGCATAATATACATAGACCTGATGTGACTTGCGTCTAGCGAGGTTATGAATTTATATGAAATAGTTTTTTTTTTTAAATTATTTTTGAAATAACTTAGGACGATTGTAACTTACCGGGATTCACTATTGTCAGGCTATTGTATAGATTTGATTTGATTTAATGCTTTAATTAACCCGACGAAGGAATGCAAATTGAATAGTCCCACAGAGGGAAGGGGCGCATAAGGTTTTTTTTATGTGAAAAGAGCAATGGATACTCATCCGAAAGAGACACAACTTTAAGAATCTCATTCACCTATATATACCGAGTACTCCCTGATAATATGGATATACGGATCAAGATATCGGCAGAAAAAAAAAGAATAGGAAGAAAGGCGGGGGTTGGGAAACACTGAAGATCAACAACAGTTAAAAAGAGGCAAGAGTGATAACATTATTCTTTTAGGGGAGAAATCTGACCTTTTTTAAGCCACTGGCGAGCTTTAGTTTTGAGAAATCCAGCAGCACAAGAAACCATCGGCAATTCAAAATAACTGGGATAGGAAAGCGAAAAGCGGCTTTTAGCAATGGAATTACTTTTCGGCGCTTGGCAGGTATGGGAGAAATTGTACGACCAATTACGGTTAGTGTAACAGGAAGTTTGTTGAGCAAAGATACACACACGCAGACTTTAGCTTTTTCCGCGGGTATATATATCGCCAATGATTGAGATTCGTGGCAAGATCCGTGTCACGGGTTTTATGGGTAGGTTTACGCATGTCTGGACGTACAACGCGAACACTCCCATATAAGAAAGAAAACACAAGATTTAAACGTTTACACGAACTCCCTTAAAATTATTTGAACATTTTAAAAGGTTTGTTAAAAAATAAATAATTAAACAAACTTAATATGTTACGGAAGTATTAGAATTTAGAATTCTATATACTATAGACTATTTCGCCAGTGTAAACAAGTTGCTATTGCGCATCTATCTGCACATGAGCTAATCGTTTCCGGTTTGTTTTCTATGGCGGTTTACCATGACCGGAAGTGTATTTTGTACGATAGGGGCATGCCGTTACCAGTAGTATAAACCCCGACAAAATAGTCTATACGAGTATTAGCTATTAGCCTATTAGCTATTAACCTATATTACACATTGGAAACCTATAGTCGCAGGAAATGTAGAGAGATGAACATTGATGCGTCACTCATCATTATAACATTAAGTTAAATGAGAAAATTTCGGTTATAGAGATTTAACTTACGTTAGTACCATGTAGGAGTAATTGTATACGCGTTATAGATTTCCTAATTTCCGTTACTCTATAGGCTATTGGGTATTCCTTTACAATAGGCTACATATTTGGTGTACATACATGTTTGGGGTTTAACTTACGGTAGGCTACTTCTATTATACTTTCCGACAAAAGTCTGGAGGTGGCGGTAAGAGAGGACGGGCCTAAAGGAGGAATTTCGTGACTTTAGTTCTGACAAAGCCAAGCAGCGAGAAAAAAAGGAAGGAGAGAAGACTTTTAAATCTTCACGGAACCTCCAGAACAGGCAATCTCGTAATAACCAAAAATCTGGAAATTACCAGCAGCATAGGTTATAATAAACTGGTAATTTCCAGATTTTTGGTTTCTAACAATCTATAATTAGAGGATTTATTAAAGATTAAATTATATACCAGATATATTTAATTGGTAATCATTTTTCTAAGGTAACATACAGATCTTTTTTTGCCATAATGTAATTATATTTTTTTAGTAATAGCCATTTTTTTCTAATGATCATGATTTTAAAATAATATATTACTTTTTTTACAAACCAAAAAAAAAAACCCCACAAAAAAAAGGAAGTTTTTCTATATTGGTATAATTTAATTATATTTTAGAACAACTTCATTTTCTTTCGGGGCCTCTTTCTTTGAAACAGGAAGATAGGCGTGGAAAATGTGCGACTTTGAAACAGCTTTAGGTAAGTTTATCGATCGAGAAAGAAGGTAAAAGACTGTAATAAAAGAAGAAAAAAAGAAAGAGCCGCGCGGATGGGGTATTAGGTGATGGTCAGTCTATGGTAGTATTAGAGGGCGATGGAATGGACCATGGCGTGGAATAAAACACAAATAAAAAAGAAAAGGGGGAGAAATTGGAATTGCTTTCTTTTGTTCTGAAGGAAAAAATGGAGGCGATTTCAACAAAAATACGGGAACATGCGAGGAATTGAAAATGTTTGAAAAATAAACCCACCGTGCCCTCTTCTTAAAATTTTATTCCGTCTGATTAGTAAGATTACAGCATCAATTCCTTTTCGTCTACACGTCAAAACTTTAATAGAAACTACTATAATTCTTATACTGTGAACTGAGTATTTAAAATTTCATGTCTAAACTTTGTTTTGGCGGGTAGCCTATGTAAGCCGGTATTACTATACAAAGAAGTTTTATGCCAGTCGAATAAAGTGACAGAAAGTTTTCTTCAGTTTGTTGGTGGCAGGGGAATGATGATTGGTCGCCTCATACTGATATGGTAGTAAAGCTTCGTCAGGTGTGGTCAGTGATTGGATGGGTGACCACTACCTCACCCTCTCATTCCCGCTCGCTCCTACTTCTACCTAATTTGTGTAGGTACCGGTAATTAACTGAGCCTTTGGGTGAACGTAAGTTATACATAGTCGGGATATGGTAGAGAGGAGGTTACAGAAAAAAAAAAGTCGCTTGCTATGTTTACGAGTCGAATAAAATCTTGTGTGAGTATAATATGAATTTATGCCGAAAATCTTATACGGATTGGTTAGGTTAGCCTTATCAATCTTCTTGCCCTTCCACCTCAAAGAGGCCCAACCACAATATTTTTAAAGAATATCTTTAATTCTTTATAATGTTGTGCTGGCTAAGTTATATACCCATTTATTTAAACCCGGTTGACAACATATTTCTTAATGGAAGAGCGATCATCTAAGTTACCATTTACCAAACATACCAGCTTACCAGGTATTGGAAACAAAAGAAAACAGTACGGTACATCAGTCAAACAAACCCCTTACGAAACACTGATCTATCTTCCCATACGTGCAAATGTGTTGTATTAGGAAGCCAAACCTTTCAGGGGTTTAAGGGCAAAAGGTTTTCGCTACCTAGAATAACAATATACGATACGCCAACAAACATAAGAAGCCAGTTGATATTATCGATGTCTGGCATCGACTCCATATAGGAAAGCGATGCTTCCCCATCCTCAAATCTCTCTTTTGACAAGTGAGCAATAATGGTAGGTACCTTCGAAATAGGTACATATTGTTTAGCTGTGGGCATTCACCTTTTTATTAAAGAAAGAAAAAACCCACGGGATAGAAGATCTTTTTAATTTTGTCCGCCAGATGTTGAAATATTATTATATAAGAAAAGTAAAAGATCCATCAAACGATTGTACAAGTTTATAAGGAGCTCGGGGGCATTCGTCCTGTCTTGCTATATCGCATCATATAACTTACTTCTGTTTTCTTTCTCGTAATCTTTAGAAATAAAATTTTAAAGCCAAACTTTTTCACGGTAGCCTTATAATACACGGTAAGATTTTTTTATGAAACTTAATAACGTATTGGCCTTAATAGCTTTTAGCCTAGACTTTAGAAATTTTTTCATTTCTAATGCCCAGCCTGAGCCACAAGTTAACAATTATTACTTCGTACCTTACCTTGAAAAATCCTAATGCATAACATATCAAACTGGCTTACCTGGAAAGAAAAAAAAAAACGATTTACTATAAATATAACTAACTCGTAGTAGTTATGCACACGAAATAACTTAATAGCCCTAATGATTTAGTACATCTGAGATTTCTTTATAACAGCAGTGATCAAATTTTCTTGAAAGTGTGTTGCATTGTCTGCATTGAACCATCACGTTGAACATTGTCATCATCATCAGCCATGAGTTGATTTTGCTTTGCAGCCTTCAACTAAGATCTCCGCTTCTCAGAAACTTTCTCCATTTTCCCCTATCGCCTGCCATTTTTCTAGCCTTATCCCATTGATAATTCTTTCGTGTCTAGATGAGTTCAAACTCTATCGCTCTATGCCGTCGCCAGAACCGCCACTATAGGTCTGCGCCTGGGATCCGGACTCGAGCTCTTGGTCTAAAACACCCGATAAGTCGGGGAGTGGGGCTAGTTAAGCTAGCGGGTATCACAAAAATGGCGGCCCGCTCAATGAAGAGCGGATGTACCTTAGAGGTGTCTAGATCATGTCCAAGCAAAAACATCCTTTCCTTTCTCTTAGCATTTTTCTATTTCCTGCCGTATAAGCTAAAAATTTGGTCCTGACATCCCCTCATATAGGACGAAATCCACACAGATTTTCTTCTAACTGATCTACAATATTCCTTCATCTTGATGCTTCCAAGAGGGTAGCATAGACTTTACCTGGCACGCTTAGTAACGATATTCCGCTGTAATTACAACATTCCTTACTGTCTCCTTTCTTACATAAATGGGAACAATAAAATCTTTTCCCCAATCCTTGGGGACTGTTTCTGTCTGCCATGATATTCTAACTAACCTATGTGTTGAACATTGTACTATAGCCTATACCGTATAATATAAAAATGTACCAGAAACCTTGTCAATTTGGTAAAAAGGAAGATCCATAAAAAAATTTCTCGTATCCTTTAAAAATTACCACAAAGACCTCACCCGGAATTTCAACCCTATATAGGCCTACGTGATAGCTGGGAGTTGTAGCATATACTTCTATAACATCCAGTTATGCCATATAAACTTATATTATGTGGATGCTGAAACTACATAGACTATTGGAGGTTTCAGCGCTCTTATGATCCGGAGGCCAACTATAACTTACTACCACTAAACTCAAATATATTGCAACCATTCATATACGTACGAGCACATGCATGCAATTTTTAGAACTCACAATGTGTAAATTCCCATGGACACACTCGGGGTTAGAGTCGGGGTAGTTTTTTTTTATACCACCCCTATAGGCCCCCTATACTGTATCACAGCCTTCTCCACAACAGGCCCAAGCACTGATTCAAAATGGCCGAAACGTCCGACCTATGATGATACGTTTT